>BFEA01000038.1:3908398-3922476 GCA_003427395.1 Chara braunii
GAGGCAAGGAGAGAGAGAGAGAGAGAGAGAGAGAGAGAGAGAGAGAGAGAGAGAGAGAGAGAAAGAGAGAGAGAGAGAGAGAGAGAGAGAGAGAGATTGTACACTATATGTCCATTTGGCTCTGTGTGAGAACTTTCACTGATCTTTGCAATGTTTTTTTTTTTTTATGCGGGCATAGCCTGCATCACGCGCACCACGGACGCTAAGCCAGGGTGGGATCATATATTAAAAAAAAAAATAATTTCACGCGGAGCACAACTTCCTTGAGAAGTTGCAACCCTCATTGTGAGTGAATGTGACCTTGTCCGGCCTGATATATACATTCGAGCTTAGAAGTAGCCTTCATGTCGAGTCAGTGTATCTGACCTTGCCCGTCAGATGTGTACATTCGAGTTCAGAAGTAGCCTTCATCCTGAGTGAGTGTATCTGACCTTGTCCACCAGATCTATAAATTCGAGCTCGGAAGTTACTGTGGCCTTCATTGTGAGTGAGCGTATCTGACCGTGTCTGTAAGAGAGAGAAAGATGTGCCCCCTACCCCCAGAACCCCCCCAGCGTGAAAGCTGAGCGTGTGCTCTGCTGCGCTCATTGAGCGCGTTTGAGCGGCGCTCAAACACACACAACTTCATTGTGAGGTAGCTATGATTGCATGTGTGCCCTTTATAGCCTTAAACCACCAGTACACTGCCACCTGGGCCGCGGGTCTGACACCTCATTTCCGGAGGCCTGAAAAGCAATGTCGTCCTTTGATGAATTTCATCAATGGCGTGTGGGCCTCGGAAGTGCCGGTGCTACAGTTTGGTGACGACGAAATGTTTTTCTGCAAGGCTGGGGCCGTATACTGGCGATTTAAGAATTAGTGGTAGGCAGATAGGTAAACATTTGCGTGTCATCCTTGCGCAGGGTCATGCTTCTTTTTCTTTTTTGAACTAAAAAAAACAGCTGTTACAGCTAAAAGTGATGATAAAAACATTCACTCCTAGCTGTACAGGGTCATGCTAATCTTCTCTGTATCTAATCTTCCTTATACCGCTCCAATTTTTTCAATCTTTTTCTAAAAGAAAAAGTTTTTTTTTTTATTATTTCGAGCCTTGTGCCCAAATACAATGAAAATGCTGCAGCTTCAGGGGCCGCCAGCCTCACGCAGCAGGCGGAGCCCCTGCCCTGTAGGAAACAAAGCTCAAGGAAAAGGAAAAGAGGGAGAAATTTTCGACAAGGAAATATCAAGGAAAGGAAAAGAAAGGTAAAAACAAATAACAATAAATAATTTTTTTAATAACTCCAATTTCAACCGTTACGTATGTCCCAAGAGACAAAAGGGACGACGTTAGGGATAGGTTTAGCCGCGAGTGTCTTGCTTATCCTGTTTGACCGCAACAAATGATGTAAGGGACACCTGACCCGTTTTCCGACTATATGAATATGAAATTTTTCTAGAAAAAAAAGAAAGGCGCGACGTAACTATTAGTGCAAGGTAAAGTGGACGAAGCATACAACTTAGTGGAAAAAGAAAAGGGATAATTTACACAGCGGCCTAGCTCAGTTGGTAAGGC
This sequence comes from Chara braunii, assembly GCA_003427395.1. NCBI lineage: Eukaryota > Viridiplantae > Streptophyta > Charophyceae > Charales > Characeae > Chara > Chara braunii. The sequence goes on from BFEA01000038.1 coordinate 3,909,951, forward strand.
TCGCAAGTGTCATTCAGAAGGTCGTAGGTTCAATCCCATCGGCCTCATGTACCTTCATGAGCCTCAGGTACAATGGTGTTTTTTCCTTTAATGATGAGGAGTTGGGACGATTCGACGTTGACATGATCAAGATGGTCAAGATGTGGACCATTCCTCGCATGTCTTGGAATGACAGACCCACGAAATATGCTTAGAAGGAAGAAAAAGAGGTAATGAAATATATAAACCTGGAGATCGCCTCCAACGTTGCAGAACCAGCGGATGATGCTTATGCCAATCACTGGTTTTGTTTTTGGAAGTCAGGTGGAGGCCTGCGTTGGATACAAAACTTGCAAAAATTGAATTTGGTAATAGTTCGCGATGCGAATAGCTTACCCAGCGCGGATCTGTTGGCCGAGTTTTTTGCCGGAAGGAGCATTTACTCCCTAATAGACCTATACTCTGGCTATGACCAGTTCTCCATAGATCCCACCAGTCGACCTATGACAGTCATGCATACACCTAGAGGCCTCATACAAATGTGTGTGGTGCCTCAATGGTGGACGAATGGGGTCGCGGTTGTCCAAGAAGACATGTTGGACATGTCCAAAGGTTACGTTCCCATACATTGATGACAATCCGATTAAAGGACCGAAGGAAAATGATGAGACTTTAGTGGATGGTAAAGTCAGGCGGTTTGTGTGGGAACATGCGCAAGGAGTAACAAAAGTATTGGAAAGGTTGACTAAGTACAACTTAACAGCAAGTGGACCGAAATCGTTATTATTTCAAAAGAAGGTAACAATTCTAGGTTTAAGGTGTTTCCTAGAAGAGAGAAACCCTGATCCAAAGAAGGTGGATAAAATCCTGAAGTGGCCTATGCTTCTAAAGACGGTTGGGGACGTAAGGAGTTTTCTAAGAGTCTGCAGTTCTGGTGGATCTTCATTCCTGGGTTCGCCACGATAGCGGAACCCCTTAGAGAGATGGTGCGATAAGGAGCTAGACTTGAATGGTCTAATCAAAGAGAGGCAGTAGCACGAACACTTCAAGATAAGCTAAGAGCCGGTGGAGTCGTACTGGGGTACCCCACTTTCATGATTAAAAGGAAAGATCTTTCATCATCGAGGCTGACGGTGGCCCCATAACTTTAGGGGGAGTGCTTGTGCAAAGAGATGAAAATGGAAAAGAAAGGTCACTTAGGTTCAAGAGCCCCACCCTTAATCCGGTTGAGAGAGACTATATTCAGTTTAGGAAGGAATTTCTCGCAATCCTGCAATGTCTCAGGGTGTTCAGACACTATATTATGGGACGAAGATTCATCCTAAGAACAGATTCAATGGAAGTAATCTGAGCTGTTAAGAGACATCAGCGAGTAGATGTCACGGTTAGTACATGGATAACTCATATATGGACGTATGCTTTTGTATTAGAAAAAATGCCTATTGATAAGAATCGAGCCGATGGGTTAAGCTGCATGGAATGAGGATCAATAGATGATGAATCTCTTGAGGAGACACTCTTTGTTGATGAATTTCTTATGGAAGACGATGATGAAGGGTTGCCTCCTGCTCCTAATTTTTATACGACCACAGCCATGACAACCTGTAGAGAAGACTGCTGGGGAAAAAAGGAAGATCCCTACCTCCACTATCTCTTGATTCAGGAGAATGAGGAAGAAGGATGGTATGGGATGGTAGAACAGGCCGCTGTTGCAACTCATGAACTGGCTAAGAGTTCAAGAATGGTTGAGTGTCGACTGTATGAGATAGAGGATGGGTCAGAAGATCTGGAACAGAGTAAGGATGATGAAGGAAGGTTTAAAAAGAAAAAATATGATGGAGAGTGTAAGAGGATCGGTATGGTGATGAGTAGTAATTACTTTAACGAGTTTTACCATGAGAGGACAAAAATGACATTTAGACTACGTAGGGGTCACCTTTTTGTGGATGTTAAGGAAGAATTATCATCGCTGAGAGTGGTGTGTGGTAAGGAAAGGCAACTAGACGTGATCGCCACGCTACATGAGGGTCTAACAGGGGGTTATAGGGGTGTTGATGCTACATACTATAAAGTATCTCGACTACATCACTGGGATGACCTGAGGGATTTGGTTATTAGATATTGTAAGTCATGTGAAGCTTGTCAAAGAAGGTCATCTATGAGACTGATTGAACCCCTATACCCCACTGTTGTTGTTGAGCCTGGTAGTACTGTTCACCTTGATCTAATTACTATGCCACCCGGTAAGGATGAAATGAAATATATATTAAATATGATAGATAATATGTCTGGTTATGTTGAAGCAAAAACCATCTGTAAGAAAACCGCAAAAGTTGTGGCCGATTGGATCGAAGAATCTACCTAAGGTACCCTTTCATACGTGAGTTTGTGGCTGATCAAGGATCAGAGTTCAAGAACGAGATGGTCAGAAGGCTCATGTTCAGACTTTGAGTCAGGGTCAGATTTGTGACACCACATCATCCTCAGGCTAATGCACCAGTGGAAAGAGGTCACAGGACTCTAAAGGATGCTATATCAAAATGGTGCCAAGGTGATTCCAGAAGTTGGCCATCTTTCTTGAGAGCGGTTGTCTATGCTGACAATGTGACTATCAAACGGATTACAGGTTATGCACTTGTTACACTCTGGTACGGTCGATATGCTACTTCTATCATTGAGAACCTGGTTGAGACCTGGACACATGAGGCACAAAGAGAGTCATACTCCACAGAGAGAAGGTTAATAACAGTCGTATTTTTCATCACCACTTCAGGACACCCTTCACCACTTCAGGATGCAGCCTGGCTAAACAGGTGGTTTTCAGGGTTTTCGGATCTTTCACCACCTTAGGACCATTTAGGTATGAAAATCATGAATGGTCCTGAATTGGTGAAAGTTCCAAAGACCCTGAAAACCACATGTTTAGGCAGGCTGCGTCCTCAAGTGGTGAAGGGTGGTTTTAGTGGTCTTTGGACCTTTCACCACTTCAGGACATTCAGATTTTCAGACTGCCCAAAACTCTCACTTGACCACTTCAGGACACCCTTCACCACTTCATGATGCAGGTTGCCTAAACAAGTGGTTTTCAGGGTCTTCGAACCTTTCACCACTTCAGGACCATTCAGAATTTTCAGACTGCCCAAAAATCTCACTTCATAATTTTCATTCCTGAATTTTCAGCTACCTGATAACCACTTGTGACTCCACAGAGGAGTTGCTGAGGTTGAGGATCAGGCAGATCAAGGAAGTGGATGAAGCCATAATTGAGGTCACAAAGAGGATGTCAGACAGCAGGTTATCTGATCAGACACGATGGAACAGCAAGAGGTACATCAGGAAGGAACAACTCCAGGTTGGGGATATTGTACTTTTGCATGATACATCTCTCGAGACACAGTGGACCAAGAGATTGGAGGCCTGGTGGACGAGACCTTTTAGGATCATCAGAGTGGTGGAAGACAAGGCTTACGAGCCTGCAGAGATGGATGACACAAAATCCCCTGGTATAGTATCTGGCTCCCGACTCCGAAAATTCATACTCAGAGATGCAGATTTGATTCCGAGTTCGGACAGAATGATGAGGCGAGACCCGTGAGCCGTCTAGCATTAGCTTGGACATGCTGGGTTGTGGCCAGTGTGCCCTCAAGATCGGTTGGGACTTGGTCAGTATGCCGCCAACCGCAGGATCATTATATGCTGGGACCAGGCCAGCGTGCCGCCAACTTTAGATGATGATGATATTCTGGGACGTGGACAGCGTGCCGCCAGCTACAGATGATAATGATATGCTGGGACGAGGCCAGTGTGCCGCCAACTACAGATGATGATGATATCCTGGGACGTGGACAATGTGCCGCCAGCTACAGATGATGATTATATGCTGGGACATGGACAGTGTGCCGCTAGCTACTGATGATGATTATGTGCTAAGACGTGGTCAGTGAGCCGCCAGCTATAAATGATGATTATGTGATGGGACGTGGCCAGTGAGCCGCCAGCTATGGATGATGATTATGTACTGGGACGTGGCCAGTGAGCTGCCATCTATGAATGATGATTATACGCTGGGATGTGGCCCGTGTGCCGCCAGTTACAACCGACAATCGGCTTGATATGATTATGGTATGATTTCGGATGCCGGAGATGGATACGAGCAGCTATGTGTCCATTCAATGTGCAACGGAAAAGTTTCAACTTCGTTGTACCCGTTCAATAGCCCTCGGACCCCAGTTGAATCCCCGTTAAATAGTACAACGGGCCCTATCCGTTGAATACTGTTCAACGGGGAGGGCGCATTGGGTCTCGGACACGTCGTTGGGTGCGAGTGGAGCAAAAAAAAAAATTCATCTCGTTTAATCCCGTTGAATTCTCGTTGAATTCCCGTTGAATCCCGTTGAATCTTGTTGAATCCCGTTGCATTCGAGTCGAGTATGAGTTGAATCCCGTCGATTTTTTTTTTTTTTTTTTTTTTTTGAAACCTCTAACCACGAAGTCCAGGAGTTTGGTCCCACCTACCATTCTTGAGTTCAGAAACCTCAACGGTGTGACGCCATTTCGACATTAATAAATGAGAGAGAGAGAGAGAGAGAGAGAGCTGTCTCTTATACACATCTAGATGTGTATAAGAGACAGACCGAGATTGGAAGAAGGATAATGAGAACCGAGATTGGTAAAGGAGAGATGACCCCCTCCGATGTTATTATTGTGACGAGGAAGCTCATACTCTAACCCGATGTTCAACGTTAGAGAAAGATTTTGAAGAAAGGATTGTCAAGAAAAACGCTAATGGGCACATCTGCGATGCCAATTGGAACAAGGTACATTTCCAAGTCAAAGGAGGGATGCGAGCAATAACCCTAGAGAAGGCTAAGGCCAATAAGGATAAAAGGAAGATGCATCTGCGATGCCAATTGGAACAAGGTACATTTCCAAGTCAAAGGAGGGATGCGAGCAGTAACCCTAGAGAAGGCTAAGGCCAATAAGGATAAAAAGAAGATGGCTAGGATTAATGCTATCACCTTTTATGGTATACTACCTCCAGAGATAGTGACCCAAGACAGCGGTCCTAGAAACCAAAGTCTGAATGTATCCCATATCAGTCAGAAGGAGGTTGAAGAGAAAAAGCGAGAGAAAGCTCAAAGAGAGCTAGACCAACTAATTGATGGGACCAAGGACCTAGTGAAGGAAGGAAAAGGAAAGGAAGTTGCCGGGAAGAAGAGGAAGATGGTCCTGAGATCCGAGGCCGAGGAGGGTGTCTCGATAGATGAAGTAGTAAAGAAACTGCTTGAAGAGACCGAGATCACCCTATCCTAGAAAGAGGCGGTAGCCTTGGTGCCAAAATTTAGGAAAGAGCTCAAAAAAATAATTGAGAGGCGAAAGGTAGAAATCAATAGTCTAAGACTCTCCCCTAAGCATGTGGAAAGAGTCTCGCCTCGTACCAAAATGAGGTTTGGTAACATGTCGTGGATATACTTGAATATCTCCGTAAATGACGTGAAAGTTAGAGCCCTGGTGGACTCCGGGGCCGAGATGATGCTTATGTCCTTGGCCACGATGAGATCATGTGGGCTTGGAATAGATAGGAAAGTCAATCACCAACTCTTCAATATAGCCGGATTCCTGTCTTTGGAGGGATTCATTGATGATATGCCTATCCGAATTGGGACTTTGCAGACCAAAATTTTAGGGTTTGTGGTTTCTAACTTGGACCACGATTCCTACATAGGATGAAGGCTTGTGCGTTTTTTTACCATGATGAGGCGGCTTGACTCTCTCTCGAGGATCTTATCACCGGTCAAGAACAAACTTTTGTGATAAGTGATGGACATCATCCTCGCCATCAGCGACATGTTAACTCTCTTAAGCATAGAGAATCCGACAAGTTGATTTAAGGAGTACGGACAAAGTTAAAAGAAAGTGGAATAACAGACGAGGAAACAATTGTCAAAGTAAATGATATCGGGAAGATGCTCAAGCTTCTTGATAAAACGAAGAAGTTGGACGACAAAAAAAAGATGAAAGGATTTAAGGATGTTGTGAGGGCGGCAAAAGTTGGCACGATGCAGCTCACCTTCTCTGCAACAAGGCCTTTTTTTAAAAAATAGTCACCGGATCTAAGAGGAAGTATAAGTGCAAGGGCGTTAAGAAGAATCCGGTGACAGTCCTGATAGAAAAAGACTACAATGAGGCATTCGAGAAGGAAATAAAAATAATTAAAGGATTAAGAGAGACTGTATCAAAAGGAGGAAAAATTACTCTAAAGAGGTTCAAGATAATGAAGGTAGGAGATGATAACTTCCTCCTAACGGCTGAGAAAAACTTTATAAGTGAACTAGCTTAGCGCCCGTAGTGCGGGCGGTGCGGGCTACGCCCCCATGAAAGACCATGGCAAACATTAGTCAAAGTACTTGCACATACTCAAATGGGCATATAGAGCACAACACACTCAACATGTACTCAAAATAGGCTCAAAGTAACTCAAACAGTCTAGCAACAAACAGATTTCAAAGAACCTTAGAACAAAATTGTTTCGACTTGAACTCAAGGACATACTCAAAATAGACTGACATGAACCCTGAAGAGAGAGGGAGAGATAGTGAGACAGAGAAAAAGGGAGGCAAGGAGAGAGAGAGAGAGAGAGAGAGAGAGAGAGAGAGAGAGAGAGAGAGAGAGAGAGAGAGAGAGAGAGAGAGATTGCACACTATATGTCCATTTGGCTCTGTGTGAGAACTTTGACTGATCTTTGCCGTGTTTTTTTTTTATGCAGGCATATCCTGCATCACGCGCACCACGGGCGCTAAGCCAGGGTGGGATCATACATTAGAAAAAGGAATAATTTCACGCGGATCACAACTTCCTTGAGAAGCTGCAACCCTCATTGTGAGTGAATCTGACCTTGTCCGGNAGAGAGAGAGAGAGAGAGAGAGAGAGAGAGAGAGAGAGAGAGAGAGAGAGAGAGAGAGAGAAAGACAGAGAGAGAGAAAGAGAGAGGGAGAGAGAGAGGGCACTGTCTGACGCCCTCTCTCTCTCCCTCTCTCTTTCTCGCTCTCTGTCTTTCTGGTGCCCTCTCTCTCTCCCTCTCTCTTTCTCTCTCTCTGTCTTTCTCTCTCTCTCTCTCTCTCTCTCTCTCTCTCTCTCTCTCTCTCTCTCTCTCCGTTAAAATCAGAATGAATCTTCCGCGTTATCGCAGAAGATTCGTTCTGATTTGAACGTTAGGAGCTATTTCTCTCTCTCTTTCTCTCTCTCTCTCTCTCTCTCTCTCTCTCTCTCTCTCTCTCTCTCTCTCTCTCTCTCCCAACGTTGAAATCAGAATGAATCTTCCGCGATAGAGAGAGAGAGAGGCCGTCAGTCAGTGTCTGACGCCGAGTTTTTTTTTCTTTTAATGCACTACTGGTTTTCCGAGGCTCGGTAATAAAGTCTGAGGCTCGGGAATGATCGGGCTACCTGTAGTCCGAGCCTTGGACTTGATAGCTGGGCGAGGCACTGGTGGTTGAAGGAGAGGAGGAGGGAAACTTAAATCTCCTTACTTTTTTGGGTAATACATGTAGAAAAAAAAAAATTCAATGTGTTTTGAGTCTGGTTAGGTTTTTTATTTTTTAACGATAGTTTAAATGCTCAAATATATATATATATATATGGGTATGTAGAGCGCAAAAAAATCTACACCTCTGTATATTTTTTTTTTTTTTTTTTTTCTTGTCAGTGAAAAAAAAATTCGCGGGTCGATTTGAACCCCGTTCTAACGCAGTTTAGCGCGGAGTTGTAATGGGGGTTCAACGGGAAACCCGCGTTGAATCCAATTTCGGACACATAGACAAGCAGCCTATGATGGCTCGGCTCAGTGGTGGACTCATGTGTCTACCGGGCCCAGATTGGCCCCAGTTTTGTATGAATGTAAGTTTAAATTGTTTTTAATTTATGTTCATTGCATTGTATCTGGCTTGTCACGTGTCAGTCCTAGGATATGACAGGGGGATTGGGAGTCAGTTCGTGGGGTTTCGGTTCTTGCCTCTTATTGTATTTTACATTATCTGCATGACATTGTGGAATGAATGGCTGTGGGATAATGTCAAAATATGTTTTCTTCCTCTCATCACAAAAATAAAAAAAATTGTCAAGGAGGGAGGAGAAGGAGGAGGACGAGAAAAGGGAAGAAGGACCTTCGAGATTACCCCCGCGCCCCATCGCCATTGTGCCGATCACCCCTTAGGAACTCGAGGAAGGATGGTCACCTGTCCATATCGTGGCCCGCTAACTCGTCCCTGTTCGCTTCACGGAGTGACTTCCTCGCCTTTAGCCACCTTTGTCGGACGGTGCAGTCGTGTCAATCCGTCCACGTTCCCGTGCCTCTCCGTCTTCCGATGGACAATGTCGAAATCGTACTCTTGCAGCCGTACTGCCCAACGCCCAATCATGCCCGTATAATTAGTGAGCTTCTTGAGAGCCAACAGGGGTTCGTGGTCCGTGACGAGAAGAAACTTTTGTCCGTACAGATACGGGTGGAAGTGTCGAATTCTCCAAACCAGTGCGTAACATTCTCCTTGTGGAGCCGAATCGTTCCTGCTTTCGTCCGGCGCGGTACGAGACGATTACTTGATGACGTGTTTATGACCGTCGTTCCCCTTCTGCGCTAGGATAGCAGAGATTTCCTCAGGCTGCCAATCCGTGATGAGTATGAACTGCTTGGCCGAGTCCGGTCGAATCAAAATAGGCGTCGTAGCTAGGGTTTCCTTTAGAGCGCTGAAGGCCCATTCACACTCCGCGTCCTAGCTGAGGGGCTGGTCCTTCCGCAGTATGTTCGTCAGGGGCCGTGCGATAGCAGCAAAGCCCCTGATGAATGGACGATAGTACGAAGCCATCCTTAGGAAGGCTCGGACTTTCGTCAGCGACATGGGAGTCGGGACGTCCTGAACGACCACGACTTTTCTTGATTGGGGCCTCAAGCCTCCCCGAGTTACTACATAGCCTAGGAATTAAATCTAAGAAAAATAGAACTCACTTTTTTCCAGCGCAACCTTGAATCCAGCATCCCGCAGGGCTCCTAGTGTCCACTCGATATGTTCCGCGTGCCCGTGAAACGATTCTGAGTAGACGAAGATATCATCCATATACACTATGACGCCAAAATTGATTATCCCTTGAGTCACTCGGGTTTTGCTGACGAAATTTTGGAATGTTACATTCATCACTCTCTGAAACGTAGTCGACGCATTGCGGATCCCCATCGGGCATCGAACCCACTGCCAGGTGCCTTCAAACAGGACAAAAGTCGTATCAGGGCGGTCCTCCTCTTTAACCAAGATGTGATGGAATCCATGGCGAATATCAAAGTTACTAAAATAATTAGCACACCCAATCGCATCAAGCAATTCGTCAATCCAGGGAAGGGGATACACATCCTTGATCGTGATATCATTCAGTTGGCGATAATCGATGCAAATGCGAATCGACCCGTGTTTTTGTAAGTATTAGAACTACGGGGAATGACCACGGTCTCGTGGCTGGTTCGATCCATCCGTTAGTTTCGAATTCCCTAATCCTTTGTAAGGATGTCTTTCGTTCCGTGAGGGAATATCTGTACGGTTTGCAGTGGATCGGAGGATGATTTCCGGTCTGAATCTCATGTTGAATAACCAATGATAGTCCGATATCCGTGTCCGTCACAATGATCGCTCCCTGATATTCCTTTAGACTTTCTGTGATTAGATGGTGAATCTCGTCGAGCACGTAGCATGGTACATGTAATTCATAAAGTTGGCCTAATATTTGAACGGTAATCTGTTTCGTGTTGATCCCGTTAGTGTTTTCGAGCGAGCGTGCGGAGATGAATGAATTGTCTGATCGCCATGAAAATATTGTGGCCATCATTTGGGCCTCGTCCTCTCGGATTGCCACGTGTTCCTACGGGGTTACGCCATTGCGAACATCCTGCTATCGTACGGGTTTTTCCGAGATCCTGATCCCGAGATTGTGGTGTCCTGTGTCGCGACTCGCAGGGGGTTCCAAAGCCTCGGCCGTGGCCCCTAGTCTCAACAGTCTTATCTCTTTCCTGGAGGCAACAGGGAATGAGGTAGCTCCGTAATATCACAGAAAGCTTCTTTATCCCTGTATCTCGCAAGCAGTGGAGTGGTGCCCTCGTATAAGGTCCGAGGGGTTTCCAAAAAATCAGCCATGCGGGAAATCTGCACAAGTGGTTCGCCCGAAATTAATGTGCGTATTCTCTAGATATTCCCTTCCATGATATTGAACGTTTTCATAGTTTCTTGTTGAATCGGATAGCGGATGCATTGCTGCACTAACTCCCGAATCGCTAAATCGTCTTCGTCGCTATCATCAGTGTCACTGTGTTCCGCAAATTTCTTCAAAGTGATCATTCGGAGAGTTCCTCCGGGCATCGGGGAAGTTTTAAGGGTTACCTCCGCCACCGTTCTGAGAGTCAATCTCATAGGGATGGCGTTCGGTTTCCCTCCCGTATTCCGTGAGTGTACCATTAATATCCACTTCCATAGCGACACTGTCGCTCACTAGCATCTTGGTCGCAGAAACTTTGTCAGCTGTACTCACACCCTTGCCACTCACACCGCCTTTTCGTCCCGAAGTTTTGGCACTCGCACCAGCGATCGATCCCCATTGCAGTGTCGGGTCAGACTCGACCACGAGTTTCTCCGCTCGGTGAAGCTGGGAATGCTCCAATAGTGGACCCCTGTCGTGTTCGACTCGACCGTGTGACCTTTTGACAGGTGAAACAACGTCGACTGGTCCCGAAGCCTTGCCACTTATACCGGAGATTGATCCCGATCCCACTGTCGGGTTGGACTCGACGGTGAGTTTCTTCGCTTGGTCAAGCCGCGAGCGCTCCAATGCTGGATGAGTGTCGTGTTCGATACGTGACCCTTTGACAAGTGAAACACCGCCGACAGTTGAACTACCCCCGCTTGGTCCCGAAGCCTTGCTAGTTGCACCGGCAATCGATCCCGATCCCACTGTCGAGTTCGACTCGACCGTGAGTTTCTTTGCTTGGTCAAGCCGGGAGCACTCCAATGCTAGGTCACTGTCGTGTTCGACTCGACCGTGGGACCCCTCAACTGTTGAACCACCGCCACTTGGTCCCGAAGCCTTGCCATGTGCACCGCCGCTCGATCCTGATCCCTTGCGCTCTGTTTCTTGAGGCCCCTTAGACATTTCGGGTTTTCGCAGTTCACCAGGACCTTATGCCCTTGCCGCTTGCACCGACGCTTGTTGCCAGACCCTCGGCACATGCACCGGTCCCTTGCCCTTTCCATGTCGATCCCTTTCCATACCCACTGCTGCTTGATCCTGATCTCTTGCCCTCTGTTGCTTGATGCCCCTGAGACATTTCAGTTTTTTGCAGTTCCCCATGACTTTCGTCCTTGCCGCTTGCACCGTCGCTTGGTCCCGGACCCTTGACACTTGGATCGCTCCCCGATCCCGATCCTTTACCATGCGCACCTCCGCTCGATCCGGATCCCTTGCCATGCGCACCTCCGCCGCTAGGTCTTTTCCTCTCCCCTTCTTTGTGCTTAAGATGTTCTTCGACATGCCAATTATATCCATAAGTCGGGCTGGTTTCTCTATCATAGAACTCTTCCACATACTCAAGCCACTGCGATGTTTTGAACTCTTGGAAAATTTCTTCTGTTCTTACATCTAGTCTTGATTGAGAATCCTCCAGATTAAGTCGCAGGAGTCGCTTGGCAATCTGATTATTGGTGTGTTTGAGAAAGTTCGATTCTGACATACGTCTGTGGAGGCAAAACTGTCACTCCGCTTCTTCTTTTATAACCATAACCCATAACCCTCTCGCCAATGCAGGTTGGAAGTGCTGGGGGTGCCATATAATGTGATGACCCCATGTGTCATCATTCGTCACGGGATGATCGTCTCGGCGTACTATAGCCGGAAGCAGTGCAATGTCCGCAGGGATTCTGTCTCCAATCTCGTACTCCAAAGGCGCATCAGATGGAGGTTGTTGTGGAGTTCGAGAGCGTAGAAATTCCATAACAGTACTTGGGCTGTTTGCAAATGGTAACAGACTCACCAACAACTCTGGGGAGAGCATTGCTTGAAGCTTCGGATCCAGAACGCCTCCGGATGGCACCGTCATCGTATTGCCCGCCATCTGAGTAGGTGTAACAATAGAAGAAGTTGGCTGGCGAGTCATTAACGGATCCGTTGAAACCGCCATGGTCGAAGCTCCTCCAGAACCGGACGATGTGCCTGGAACACCCATTCTCTGCGAACTGTGTGTCCGAAATCCGATTCAACGGGGGTTTGGAGTTGAACGGCTCAACTCCCGTTCAACCCCCGTTTCAACTCCGCGTTATACCCCGTTACGACATGGTACAACTCGGCCCGTGGAATTGTTTTTCGCCGTCAAAAAATAACTAAAAAAAAAAATAAAAAAAATAGGGGTGTAGGTTTTTTTCCTCTCTACACCCCCATATTTTTATTTGTATTTTTTTGGCATTTTTTTTTTTTAATCAAAAAAAAAACGAGACTCAAAATACATAGATTTTTTTTTTTTTTT
>BFEA01000038.1:3932049-3945761 GCA_003427395.1 Chara braunii
ACGATCGTGTTCGACTCGACGATAGGGCACGATCGTGTTCGACTCGACGATAGGGCACGATCGTGTTCGACTTGATGATAGGGCACGATCGTGTTCGACTCAACGATGGGGAACGATTGTGTTCGACTCGACGATACGGCACCATCCTGTTCGACTCGACGATATGGCACGATCCTGTTCGACTCGACGATCGTGTTCGACTCGACGATGGGGAACGATCGTGTTCGACTCGACGATAGGGCATGATCGTGTTCGACTCGACGATAGGGTACGATCGTGTTCGACTCGACGATACGGCACGATCGTGTTCGACTCGATGATACGGCACGATCGTGTTCGACTCGACGATGGGGCACGGTCATGTTCGACTCGACGATCGTGTCCAGCTCGACGATCGTGTTCGACTCCACGATAGGGCACGATCATGTTCGACTCGACGATCCTGTTCGACTCGAAGACTGTGTCCGACTCGACGATCGTGTCCGGCTCGACGATCGTGTTCGACTCGACGATAGGGCACGATCGTGTTCGACTCGACGATCACGGCAACGGAAAGTGCCATGTGGCGTTACGTGGTTGCATATGGGCTTACTGGTTGTGTCCTCACCGTCTGATCCTTCGGACTCGGGGTGCTCGACTGTGGCTGCGCGTCACGTTCTGGGGTCATCTGCTCGCTCCGTCGTCGCGACCTGCGACCCTCGACACCTTCGCTACGGTCTGCCGTCGCGTCGCGCAGATGGTCTGCTATGCACGGACCTCCGCTGCATCAACGAATCCCTGCGCTCCGTCGCCACGCCGTGCTCCTAGTCAGCTGAGCACGAGCCTCCACTGCGCTACGCTGTTGCTGTGTCAACGGACCTCCGCTGCGCTGCGCTGTTGATGCGTCGACGGACCTCCGCTGCGCTGCGTTGTTGCTGCGTCAACGGACCTCCGCTGCGCTGCCCATCCGATACGGAACTGAACTGAAAATGGAAAGTGGTGGACCCCCTCCATATATATAGTTTTTCGGGTGGGCCCTCCGCACGCGCCTGCTGGCCGTCTGATCCGGGAATACGGATGGTCGGGATGATCGCTTGGCTGCAGACGGTGGTCTGGTGGTGAGGCCAATGGACCGCCCTATTTTCCCCCCCGGTGAATCTTAGCCGTCGATCCGTCGGTCGGCCGTCAGCCACGATCGTTTTTCCCCCCTAGCCAAAGCGGAGGCACGAGGATGACGTTCCGCCCAGAGCCGACGCACATGAGTAGCCGCGACATTGTGTCAGTGCTCCGTTGTTCACATTCTGGGAAAATCAGCGCAGCGATCCGCCAGCGTTAACACAACAACTGGGCCGCTCTCCAGGTTAGTGTCACTTCCGCCAACCCGGCTGCTCCCCCCCCCCCCCCCCCCCCCCCCCCCCCCCCCCCCCGAACCAAAGAGAAAAACCTCCGTGGCCCGCCCTGTCCTTTGTTAGTTTATTGGTGACGTCAACAAATTTTCTCCAACACTTCCTTATGGCGTTTATTTGCACAGGTGGTCGTGTCCACCACAGTCGTCGTCATGTCGAACACGGTCGTCGTCGTGTCCGACACGATCGTCGTCGTGTCGAACACGATAGTCGTCGTGTCCGGCACGATCGTCGTCGTCTCCAACACAATCGTCGTCGTGTCCGACGACATGATCGTCGTCGTGTCCGGCACGATCGTCGTCGTGTCGAGCGCGATGGTCGACATGTCGAACATGATCGTCCTCGTGTCGAACATGATCGTAGTGTCATGTCGAACACGATGGTCGTCGTCTCGAGCGCGCTCGACATCGTGCCCTGCACGATCGTCGTCGTGCCGAACGCGGTCGTCGGGCGTGGTTGTTGAACACGATCGTCGAACACGATCCTCGTCGTGTCGAACACGATCGTCGTAGTGTCGAGCACGATCGTCATCGTGTCGAACACGATTGTCGTCGTGTCGAACACGGTCGTCTTCGTCGTGTCGAACACTGTAGTGGTCGTGTCGAGCACGATCGTCCTCGACGTGTCAAACATGATCATAGTCGTGTCGACAATGATCGTCGTCGTGTCCAGCGCGCCCGCCGCCATGTCGAGCACGACCGTCGAGGTGTCGGGCAGGATTGTCGTCGTGTCCAGCACGATCGTCGTCATGTCGGGCACCATGCTCGTGTTCGCCACGACAGTGGCGCTGCGGCTCCCGGGTTCCAGGGAAGAAAAACACTGCTTCGTGTTTGGCAGGGCAACAAGCGCTGCGGGCTAACTGCTGTCGGCGCAGAGCAGAGTGTGTGGCGTCTTCGGCACGAGCTGTGTTGTCTGCGGACTGTTTACTGTCATGTTGGTCAGCACAAGACCACGAACAACCGATGCCTCCGTGGACGATACGATCGTCGATACAATCGCGGGGGGGGACGACTTGCCCCACCGTCGATGCAGGTGCCATGCCGGTCGATGTGGTGGCCACTATCCCGGACAACCATTCTCTTGCTGGTCGACTTCGTCCCGTCGGCGCGGGTCGGGTCGGACCGCCACCTTCGGGTGTTCCGCCACAATTAGTCACATTCGAGAGACGTGCTTCGACTTGCACAGGTCGCAAACAATCCAGTGCGAGTTGCACGAGCGAAACATAGTACCCGGGTGATTGTCTTTTGTCTCTTGTTACACTGATTGTAGATTGGGAGATTGTGATAATATAAAATTGAGTCTCTCTCATGTTGGACACGACGGTGGCGTTGCCACAGTCATTTGCCTGCTTAGTCTGGGGTTCTGGGAACCCGTCGTGTGCCGTCAGTAGAGTTCCTCGACCGACATGGTCTTCGAACTCTGCGCAAATTTTGGTTTTAATCCGCGGAGTCTAGTGCCCGTTCATCAAGAAGAGGGGACCCTTCCGTGTTGCACAATGCGGTCTCGTTGCCACGGTGGTTTTCCTGTTCGCTCGTGGCAGTTTTCCTGCTCGCTCTGGGTGGTGGGAACCACTCGTGTGTCGTCGCTGAAGTTCCTGGAACCTGTGTCGTTCTTAATGTTTGCTATCAATACCCTCATGTCAAGTTGTGTGCTGCGCGCCAGGGTCCTCACCTTCCCGCTGTTGGTACCCGCTGTGTTTTGCCCGTCGTGATCTCTGCCTTTCCGATGCTGATGCCCGACGTGACATGTGCTACGTTTCCTTTTGCGCGTCAGGATCTCCGCCTTTTCACTGTTGGTGCACGCTGTGTTTTGCACGTCATAATCTCTGCCTTTCCGATACTGGTGCCCGACTTGACGTGTGCTACATTTTCCACTCTCGTTCGATCTCCGACTTCGACAAACTTTTTTGCGTGTACTGCGCTTTTGGCACAGATTGCCCCGATGACTGGACTGCTGAGTCCTCACCCATTGTCAGAATTCATCATGCTTCGAACCCGGTCTCTGTGCCCTTGTAAATGATTCATCTCGATGCTCACATTCCAAGGTCGTGTGTTATCCCCGCTCGGATGTTTCCTGTTCCCCTCCGTCCCGTGTAGGGCTGCATTTCTCGGTGTCGTTTATAGGGTTGTTTTTCTTGCTGTTATGTAGGGATGGTTGTCTACTCCCTTTCATTGACCTCTGATTTGTGCCTTTGACAGTGGTCCGCTGTTTTGTTGTCGCAGACACGTTTCGTACATGGTTTGTGGTGTGCATGCTATGCCACGGCAGGCTTGCAGCACAACCTTGGAAACCATGGACTGTGTGGCATCTAATACAATGCTCAATGAGGATTTTTCTCCACCGCACCTGCCAATGTGTTCACAAGATGTTCGAAGTGGTCACGAACGTGTCTATAATGCTCTGGAGTGTCCTGCTCATATGAGGTCACAAAATATTGTGTGTGCGGTCACTACATGTGAAAGTGCGTATCCAGTCTTGCGCTGCCCGGTTCGAGCCTCTGATGCAAAGAGTGCGGAAGGTCAGGAGGGTAAGGCTTTCGTTGCTGACAATAACGCATCCGATGTAGACCGTGTTGTATGGGTGCATAGGAGTTCACTTCGAGATTTCGGGTACACAGGTCTTCTGTTTG
Source organism: Chara braunii (assembly GCA_003427395.1). Classification (NCBI taxonomy): domain Eukaryota; kingdom Viridiplantae; phylum Streptophyta; class Charophyceae; order Charales; family Characeae; genus Chara; species Chara braunii. Next base: position 3,936,064 of record BFEA01000038.1, read on the forward strand.
GTGAGAGTGATGAAGATGGTTCAGATTCAAGTGCTTTGGTGTCGTCTAGTGTTGATAGTTCTCCAGATAAAACCGGTCGTCCGCAAACGTACGCTGACCGGAACACTGACCACTGTTGTCGAAATGACGATGAGAATTGTGATGTGATCTCTGATTTCGATGACATTTTCCCAAAATGTCTGTCCTCAGAGAAGCGTCCTTATACTTTTCGTGTCAGAATGTCGCGGTCATAGAAGATTCTGCAATAAGTTCATAAAAAACTCACAAAAAAAGCACTGGCGAGTGTGCGTAGACAAGTTTGTTGTAAGCGAGAGTGTTGCGCTCAAATGACCCTGGAAGACATCAAAGTTGTTCGGAGCGCATACTACTCTAAGGACCAGCAGAGGAGGGATGCATGGTGGGTTGAAACGTTGAAGAGGTTCACCTTCATAGAAGATGAGAAGGAGATTGTTCAACCTATTGTGGGAAAACGAAATGTGTGCATTAGTGCTTGGTGTTTCACACTAGGTGTATGTAGGAATACATTTCTCAAAAAAAGGATGACTTTGTCAAAAAACTACATTATGCCGGAGCACGGTAGTACTAGGCTCAGACGCACATCAGTAACATATGCGACGATGTACGGAAAACTAAGCTCCTTCGTGCGAGATAACGGAGATTCAATGCCCAATGACATGAAGATCAAAGAGGGGGAATCGAAAGTGGTATTGAGATTGCCTGCTTGCTATAACAAGGTTGATATTTATAAGTTGCTAAAGTCGCAGTTCGACAACATGGGTGCTCCTTGTGTTTCTCTCCAAGTTCTCTACAACATGTGGAGAACGTAATTTTGGCATGTTAAATTCCATGACATTGATCAAAACTTTACGAAATGCGAGAAATGTGTCGAATACAAAGAATCTATCAGTTCCGCAAAGTACTCACGTGTGCGTGAGTATTGTTTCGCTACGTGAGAAACACGTGGACTTGCAGCTCCAACATCGTGTTGCGTAGGAGGTGTGGAAGGATGAGTCGAAGAGACCGGGTTCCAACAGTTCATGCATCATCATTGACGGCATGGACCAAAGCAAGACCAGTATTCCACACTTTGGCGGAGAGAACAAATCGAAGGCATTCGAAAATATTCCGATGTTGAAAACTAATTTAACAGCTATTATTGTACATGGCCGCTCACCATCGGTCCATGTTCACACATAGTGCTCTTGCTATCCACACAATTCGAATGTTGTACTGTCATCCATTATGAAAGTTTTGCGTGACATCTAGGCGACAAGCGACTTGTCTTCTAAACTGAGGATACAAGCTGACAACTGTTGGAGAGAAAACAAAAACAGATACATTTTGGCACTTGCTGCAGCTTTGGTAAAATTTGGCTTCTTCAAAGAAGTCGAATTCGGTTTTATGTTAGTGGGACACACACATACGGACGTTGATGCCACTTTCAGTCATTTCTTCCGCAAACAGAAAATGCACGATGCTTATACCATGCTCGACATCTTCAAGCTCGTTGCCAGTTCTAAAAAAGAACGTCCGTCGTGCACATTCACGGATGAAATTGCTGATTGGCGAGGTGCTGTTAAGCCCTTCCTGATCAAGAGACTGACCGGACATACTCGTCCACATGCCTTTAGGTTTTACATGCAGGATGACAATCCTGTGTTCAAGTGGAAAGAGTATTGCACTTCTCCTAAATGGTCTGCTCTAGTCTATTGCTTTAGACGAAATGAAAACAAAGCATATGCTGGATTCGAATTGCCATTCGAGTCATCACCTGTTCCGCCGTCAGCTTCTCTGCCTACTAAAGATAGGAATTCGGATTTCGAATCAGGAATTGAAGGTGTGACGACGTTTGTTGGGTGGTTGGAGAACAAGCGGCACGAATGGTTAGGAATGAAAAATGAGGTTAACTTCTCAAAGGAGAGTGCTCTTTCACGCTGACGGCGGAACAGGTGATGACTCGAATGCCTTTCACTTCCCGATGATGAAGATCAGTAGGTTTTATATACGTTTTGAGGAAGAGCTAATCGTATTTCTTTACACGTATTAGTACATTATTTAGTTGTCGCTGAGTTTTCATTTATATATATTTAAACTGTATTTTCATGTCTTGTAGAATGGTTCAACCATTTGTGACGACTGGATGACCGCAAAGTAACATGGTGTGGGGAAGAAATATATGGCATGATATGAGTCCTATCTTCTTCACATCCGAAGTGATCTTTGACAGTGCAGTACTCAGTGTCAGAGGTGTGGATGGCCCACCGGAAGACTGGGAACATTATCCTCGAGAATCACTGTATATTTGTGGTCGCAGGTGTTGTGGAACGAGAACATACCTGCGAGAAGTGCTCGCACCCTTTTCGGAATTGTATTATTCAGCAGTCAAATTCTACCACAACAATTTCAACGTGATGACCTCGTTTTGTGCAACGACGACTGTTCGAGGTTAATGCAAAGTATCTTTCCTTATTCATAATGACTATTCTGCAAATGCAAGTGTTTTCAATGCAGATAACATCGATGAACGAAGACGGGAAGAATTCCGGAGGAGGATCATGGAGCAACCGTCACTCAAAACACTCATGGATGGGCTTGTGGACACGGCCATCAAATATTTGCGAAGTCTTCTGCTGCACGAATATGAAGTAATAGAAATTTATACAGAGTACAACGACCCCGCGTTTGACGGACAAAATGATACCATCATTGTAGAAGATTGGATAACTTATATAAGGACAGACTGAAATGTTGTCTTGATCGCATTAGTTTATCCCCTAAGTCAATCTAGTTACTAGGCTTGTTTTGCCTACTTTCTTAGTGTTATTTGTGCTTTGCATTTAATTTTTCTTCTCTTACTCGGTCGATGGCTTTGAGACATCATCTAAGTTCGAATAGCCCGGTCATGCGTTCATGTAGAGTTATTTGGTCTTCCGAGTTCAATGGGATTCGAACTAAGGTCGGTTGCACTGCTTTCAAATTGCTTTTCATATTAAATTTTTGCACGCGTTTTCATTTAAGGGTGTTATTGTAGTTTCAAGCATAATTTTTGTACGTGTTTTCGGAGTGTCCGCTGCACTTTGTTGTCAAATATTAACAGTTATTTTTCTTCCAAGGTCACATACAAGGTCTTTCTGTTCTTTCAAGGTTTTTATATTTCAATCATTTTGAAATCTGATGTTCCCTGCCCAAACAAACTTAACTTAAAGGCTTAGATTTAGCATTACCAAGTTGAACTTGATGCGACACTCACGACATTTCACTAGCTTTTACACTTTGTGTAAGTCTCACGTTTTGGAATATGTGTCCATATTGTGTAAGCTTGGTATTATAATTAATATAATAATATGACTTCTTGGATTTTGCGATAGAATGGATGTATTCATGTTATGAAAGGTAGGGATAATATACAATAGTTGACTCATCATACTTTTATTGATGCAGATATGCAACTTTCTTTTGAAATAGAATAATGGATTGTTGACTAATAAAACTTGTATTGATGCAGATATGCAATTTTCTTTTGAATACTTGATTGTACAATATTTGTCAATAAGATGCTAAAATCCTCTGTTCTTGTTGTTAAATTTACTTTTTTCTGGCAAAATTGTTAATTTCATTATGTTTACTTTTTACAAAATATTTCATTTTTAACGAAAACACCGTTTTACTCTCCTTTCTTTATTTCTTTTATTTTCTTTCCTCCTTTTTTTCTCCTTTCTTTTTGATCCCTCTCCACCTTTCCCCAACCCTCCCATCCCCCAACTACCACCACATTATTCCTCCACCTTCCACTTCCATTTTTTTCTCTCTCCCACCTATTTCTTTCTTTTCTCCTTCACTTTTTTCATTCCCCTTCCCCCCTACTTCGATTTTTTTTTGTTTTTCTTCTTTCTATCTGTCTTTTGATTTATTTTTTCACCTTTTTTCAAAAATTCGAATTATCTTCTTCCCCACCTTCTTTTCTCATTTTCTGATTTATTTCATTTTTTTTTCCATTTATTCTGAAAATTCGATTTTTTTTTTACGGCAACCCTAAATTTAATTAGGTGTTAGTCTTTCTTGCTTTCGGCACACATTTTGACCCCGTAGGGGTAACGAAGTGCTGCCGAAATTTTCTGATTTTCTCTTACTTAGTCTTTTCGGTACACTTCGACCCCATGGGGGTAATGAAATGCTGCCAAAATTTTTGAAAAATCAAATACCCCATCTCTCTCCACCTCCTCACCCACTTATTTACTTATTTATTTATTTATCTATTTATTTATTATTTATTTATTTTTTTTTTGAAAATTTTTTATTTGCGGCAGTTTGAAATCTAGTGTGCTTATCTAGATCTCTCCTTTTCCTTTGGCATATTCTTAACCCCATGGGGGGTAGGGAAATGCTGCCGAAAATTTCAAAAAAATAAATCTTATTTTTCTTTTCACATTTTGTTTACTTCTTCCCGTGCAGCCTGCCGCTGTTTCCCCCGCCGCTCCACCATGCGGCCCGAGCATACAGTGAGCTGCGCCCCCTCCTCAAGGACCTCCGCCGACTTATTCAGCTGTAGTGCAGTCCCCTGCTTCCCGTTCTCCTCGCCACCAAAACGGTGGCGCACCACTCGTCCGCTTGACGGACATTGCCTTGTATGACATTACAGGCATACGCGTGTCTCGGTGGCTACAGTCTGCCACCCTCATGCTCCAGCTCATGGGTGCCGCACCCGACACGTGGGTGACTCACCTCTCCACGCTCCTGCGTGGCGGTCCTTCCGACGCCTGGGAGGATTTCTACGCTTACTCCGTTTGTGGCACTTGTGCGGGTCGGACTCCGACCTTCATGAATTTCCAGGCGTTCCTCGAGGATCGTTTCGGACCCCGATATCACGTGACTTACGCCTTCGAGCGTGTCGTCACTACACGCTGGTCCGGCTCTGGTGGCACTGCCGGCCTGGATCGCCACATCCAGGTGTTTTAGGACGCCCGCCTCATTTGTGACATGGCGTTCCTCCTCGAGGCGGCCGTTATCGATCGTTTCTTGGCCAACCTTTCGCTCGAGTACCACTCCGAGCTATGGTGGTACGAGTTCACATCGGCCCCGCAGGCTTACGAGGCCGCCAGGGACCATCAGCGGATGCGGGCCCGTCTTCACCCCGCCTCCTCCTCCCAGCTGCAGCGTACTGGTTACGCCTCCTCTCACGGCACTTCCCAGCGCCATTCCCCTTTCCGCGGTCACCCCCACCGTTCCGCGCAGCAGGGTCGCCACTTCTCGCGCCGCTTCAGCACGCTCGAGTATGGTGAGCAGGACGCTGGTGCCCCGCTGTCGCCAGAGAGTGACCATAGCGACGACCTCGACCTCGGCGAGGCCGTCCACCACCACCCGGAGGACCCTACTCTCCCTATTGCTGAGCGCCTCCAGCTCATCCTCTCCACCCTTTTCCGGGCACGCAGCCGCCAAGGTCACGCTGGCCCGTCGCCCCTTGAGGTCCTCAGCAAGACATCCCCCAGGGCTTTGTCCCTCCTCGCGGTGTCCTTTCCGTTGAGGAACGCGCGGCTATTTTGGGCCGGTGTGGCTGTTTGCGATGCCGTCAGGACGGTCATACCTCCTTGCGGTGCCCTTACACCACTGCCCTTGACTACCACTATGTCGACCTTTCTCGCTAGCGTCGTGCTCAGTCCCCCCCCGACACCTCTCATCCCCCCGGCGCCTCCTAGCCACGGTGCAGTGTACACCTGCGCCCTCCTCAGTAGTAGGCTTCCCGACATCTCTGTCGCGGTTTGCCCCTCTCGCTACTGGAGCTGAGGTATCGCAGGACTCGACAGAGTGTACTCAGCCCTCTGTCGCAGTACCGTCTACGCCTCCGCAGACCACCGTCTCCCCTCCTTCCCCGCCGCGACTACCGACGCGTCGAGCCATTCGCTTAGCCCGTTGAGGCGAGCGGCTCGCTACTCGCGAGGACGTTGTGTTCTCTCTTCTGGACTTGAGCATGCTCCAGGTTCGTCAGGAGCGACTCACCCTCCGAGTCCATGTCGTTGCACTGTGTCGCCTTCTCACCATCCTCTCTTACCTTGATCGCACCCTCCCGATCATCCCAGTACGACTCGGGACCTCCAGGAGGGTGTACTCAACGCTGTGGGATTCCAGTTCTCAGGGCGACTTCATTCACCCATGTGTGGTGAAGAAAGCTTGCTTACCCACGACAGGGTCTCCAACTCCCATCTCCGTCGCCCTAAGGGATAACAAGACCCAACGCTTCGTCGATCAGACGGTCACCGACCTCCCTTTCTTCCTCACTCTCGAGCCGAATGATCGTTCCCCGGTGTCTCGTCGCCACCGCTCCTCTGCAAATTTCGATGTGATGGAGACGGGGTACGACTTCATTCTCAGCACTCCGTGGTCTCGTCGGTTCCGCAGCACCGAGGCCGATTAGGCGACCAACACTCTCGTTCTCAAAACGAAGTGTGGACCGACGTATCGCGTACCTTTCATAGGTACCACCGCGACACCATGGCCCGATCCTCCTTCCCGGAGCCTTTCGTGCCCACACCACCTCCTTCTATCACTGTCACCTCGCCTCTGCAGTTCGCCCACTTCATCCGACAGGACAACGTCACCTTTTTTATGGTGAACGTGACGGATCTCTTACACTATGATCCACCCTGTCCCGACGCCGAGCTGATCCCTCTGGAGCCAAATCCTCCTTTTATCTCCATGGTTCCCATGTCTACTTCCGTCTCTCCGCCGTCCATTGAGTCCACCCCGCCGCCGCGCGCTGACGCTGAGGAACTCGCACGATATACGGCTGACCTGGAGCCCGCAGTTCGTGACCTCATCCGAGAGTACCACGATGTTTTCACATCGTCGTTCTCGTACGCCAGCATCCCACCGATGCGTGACGTTGAGCACTCCATCCAGCTTGTGCCTGACTATCGTATTCACCACCAGGCATCCTACAGACTCTCGATCCCCAAGGCCACTGAACACAAGCATCAACTTGAGGAGCTCCTGAGACTGGGTTTCATTAAACCTAGCAACTCCCCGTGGGGTGCACCCATCCTCTTTGCTCGCAAAGCTGATGGAACTCTTCGTCTCTGCATCGACTACCGCGGTCTCAACCGCTACATGGTTAAGAACAACTACCCTATGCCTCGTTCCGATGAGCTGTTCGACCGCCTAGCAGGCAAACGCTTCTTTACGAAGATTGATCTTCGTAGCGGTTACCATCAGATCCGCGTCGCTGCAGCCGACCAGCCGAAGACCGCGTTCCGATCGCGCTTCGGCCACTACGAGTTTACAGTGATGTCATTCGGCCTCACCAACGCACCCGGTACATTCCAGAGGGCGATGAACGACATCTTCGGGGATATCCTGGAGCAGTACGTTCTCGTCTACCTCGACGATATCCTGGTCTATAGTCGTACCCTTGAGGAGCACCTCAGACACCTCCGCGACTTCCTTGACCGCTTGCGCGGACATGGCTTCTATGCCAAGCTGAGCAAGTGCCGCTTTGCCCAGCACAAAGTGGATTTCTTAGGACACTACGTGTCTGACGAGGGTCTCCACATGAACTACGCGAAGATCACTGCTATTGCAGAGTGGCCCGCTCCCACATCCGCCAAGCAGGTTCGCAGTTTCCTAGGCCTGACCAGCTACTATAGTAATTTCATCCAGGGATACGCTAGGTATTCCTACGTCCTTACCTCTACCCTCCTCCGGAAGAACCCACCCTGGGCTTGGACACCCCTCCACGAGGACGCCTTCCACACCCTCAAGAAGGCGGTGACATGCGCACCGGTTCTTCACCTACCCGATTTTGACCGCCCTTTTATCCTTACCACCGATGCGTCAGACTTTGCTGTAGGAGCAGTGCTTTCTCAGGTCTTCCCCTCCTCTCCTGATTCCTCTCATCCTCGTATCCCTCGCTTCCCACCACCTACCCCTACCACTGCTTCCCGACTGACGCCTACTCGTCCAGCTACTGACGAGCCTTCCATCGCCGATGACAGAACTGTCGAGTCTCGCTCCGGTGATTGTCCAATAGCCTTCTACTCCCGTCAGCTCCTGCCCGTGAAGATAAACTACACCGCTGATGAACGTGAGGTTCTCGCAGTAGTTTATGCCGCTCGGCACTGGCGTCACTACCTGCACGGGGCACCGTTCACGGTGCGTACGGACAACTCTGTTGTCCAGGCTTTTCCGACAAAGCCGAAGCTCACTCCTCGACAGGCTCGCTAGTGGCGCGACCAATCCGAGTTTAGTTTCACCACTTAGCACATCAAGGGTGAGACTAATCGGGTCACAGATGCCTTATCCCGGCGCCCTGACCACGACCAGGAGCAGATCCAGCTCTCTTCCATCTCGGTCACCACTGTCCACCACTCGGTGATCGACGAGTTTCGCACTCAGTACCACGACTGCCCCGACTATCGCGACATCCACGCGACCCTTCGGAGTGGCAAAACCGTCCCGAACTACTCTCTCGGGGACAACGGTCTCGTGTACTGGCACGGTTCACAAGGCACCAGAGAGCCTTATATTTGTGTTCCCTCTACTGGACAGCTACATGTCCGAGTAGTAGCAGAGTTTCATGACCAGGCAGCCGCCGGTCATATGAGCTTCCATAAGACGTTGGCTCGTGTGAGCCGCCTGTACGTCTGGCCGAAGCGCACGACGTCGCAGAGTGTCCCACCTGTCAGGAGGTGAACATTGCGAACCACCTTCCTTATGGTTTGCTCCAGCCTCTTCCTATCCCTGAGGGTCGTTGGCAGTCCATCTCGATGGACTTTATCGGTCCCCTTCGTCCTCCGACCCCTCGCGGTCATGATGCTATCCWRGTCGTCGTCGACCGCTTCACGAAGCGTGCACGCTTTGTTCCGTACCGCTATGTCATCAGTGCACGTGAGGTCGCCGACATTGTGTTTGACCGAGTCGTGCGTGACCACGGCATACCTCTGAGCATCATATCTGACCGTGACCCGAGTCTTACCAGTCGATTTTGGCGACGGCTCCACGAGGTTTACGGCACCCATCTCCACGTCTCCTTGTCTTACCATCCCCAGACTGATGGTCAGACCGAGGTCACGAACAGGACTCTCGGAGATATTCTCCGAAAGATTGTTCGTGACGACCAGGAGTGGGATCTCCATCTTGCCCACGCGAAGATAGCCTACAACCACGCCGTCTCGCCAGCCACGGGGATGTCGCCTTATTGCGACCTTGACTATCACCCTCGTGTTCCCGCGGACTTCCTTCGACCGTCACAGATGCACCTCGACACGAGTTGTCCCGCGCTGGATGATTGGGTTGCACACATGACGTCGATCATGAAGACCGCACATGAGCACATAGCCGCTTCCCAGACTCGCATGGCAGCATGTGCGAACCGATCGAGGATGGATCACCCATTCAGAGTCGGTGATGATGTGCTTATCGACGCCCGCCACTTACAGCTCGAAGCGGACACGCTTGGCAAGTTTTTGCGTCGCTTCTTTGGCCCATGCCGCATCCTCCAGCCCGTCGGTTCTGATACGGCTTCTAGCCCGGTCTGCTTCCGTGTGAAGCTGCCCGACTACCTACGTCAGGCTCGTGTGCACGATGTCTACCACGTCTCGTTACTGCGTCCTTACCGCAGACCGTCTGAGCGCTTCGCTGGACGACCATACGAGCGCCCTCCACCCATCATGGTGGACAGCCATGAGGAGTTCCTCGTTTCAGAGATA
>BFEA01000038.1:3945971-3966369 GCA_003427395.1 Chara braunii
ACCGCAGACCGTCTGAGCGCTTCGCTGGACGACCATACGAGCGCCCTCCACCCATCATGGTGGACAGCCATGAGGAGTTCCTCGTTTCAGAGATAATTGGTCGCCGAGTCACCGACGACAACCCTCCCCACGTTGCATATCTCGTATGTTGGAAGGGTTACCCTGATGAGGAGGCTACCTGGGAGCCCCTCGAGCACTTGCAGCACACTCGCATGTTGGTGCGTGCTTATGACCGTGCTCGTCGTGCTGGGTTCACTGCTCCTCCTCAGCCCACTAGCCCTCCTCCTTCTCCCCCGACTGAGGAGACCGCTGAAGTCAAGCCTGCTCCATCTGAGGCAGACCTTCAGCAGCAGCCGGATGCTTCTGAGCGTCCACAGCGCACTCGTCGTCGTCCTGCTCGATACGCCGATTGACTCTGACTTACCTTCCCACATCTTGGACTTCTTAGTACTCCATCCACATCAGTTTTGCTACTCCAGCTCGTCGACATTGCGGCTCTTCCTTGATGGCATTCCGGACTTCTCATCGTAGACATCATCGGCAGCTTCATGGACTTCGTCACGATCAGCTCTGCCTACTTCAGACGTCATCACTCCCTTACCACTTTACCCTGTACAGTACTCTTGTTTTGTCACATGATGGTCTCCCTTTAGCCGGGTTCCTCTGAGTTGGGTTCTCCCTTGGTATACGCATAGTCATCGGGATCTTAGCATTGCCCTGGCTTCCCATCTTACAGATCTAGCACCGACTTCCCTCACTTAGGATTCATTTGCATGATTCCCTTACCCATCACCTTTCTACCCTCTGTCGGCCCTCACGCCCTAGTTAGGCAACCCCGCATGCTTCATCTAGGTGCGCCCAGTAAACCAGACTCCCTTGTTCCCTTGCATTGTCGACCCTCCATAGCGGTCATCCCTTAGTCGAGCATTACCCGCCCTGATGGTCTATCTGTTAGGGTCATTGGTTTTGTTCGCTCCCAGTTTCCTACCCTCATTGATCCTGATGACATGTGTCTCCCTATTATCTATATGCAGATGCCCTTAGGAGTTCTCGACCCCTAGGCTGCATTCGCCACCCTCAGAGACCACCCCACCCTTTGGTTTCCGACACACTCCTCCTGTGACATTTGGTTGACTTGTTGTTGCTTGTTGCTCTCAGACCGAGGCTACTGCCTCTGACATTTCTAGGATTAGCTTTTCTGCTTTTGTTGTTCTTAGGACTTATACACTAGTCAGTTGTTCCCAGACTGAGGCTACTGCCTCCAACACTCTAGGATCTAGTTGTCACTACTTTCTGCTTTCCTAGGACATGTATGCTAGTTAGTTGCTTCTGCTTTCCTAGGACATGTATGCTAGTTAGTTGCTTCTTCTTTTACTCAGGCTGTTAGTTGTGACATTGCTGTTTTGTGATGTTTTCTAGCCTAGGGTGCATCACATGGACTCAGCATGGAGCTTGCTCCGCATCCTAGACTACTCAGGTTTTCTTTCTTTGGTAGAGTTCCGCTCCTTGGCGGAAGCGTGCTTGTATCTAGGATATCCATCACAGGCCGAGGATCGTGTAGCGGACCTCTGGTGGGCCTGTGAGACCAGCCCCTTGGCCTGTTCTCACAGGCCTGTGTTTTATTCGGGGCAGTCCAGTCTAGGCTGGTACCTCTGTCGGTACCAGCCAGTCCAGTCCAGTCCAGTCCCGTCAGTCCGCTGGGGTATACCCCAACAATTGTCTGTTTTCGAGATCATTCTACACTTGCACGATTTTGGAGTCTGTGCGTTGAAGTCTTGCGTGGGAGCTGCGTTGTACATCTTGCTCCCCCCTTCTTCCTCCATCTCCATCTTTATCACTAGCGGAGCACCACACCTGGTGAGTCCGCTACAAAAGTAATGGTTGAACTCCTCTACTGATAACCACAGATAACTCTCCTTGCTTCCTCAACTGAACCCACGGTTGACAGGGTGTTGTGCAGTTCTCCGTTTGTTCCAAAGATGTAGAGAATGTACTCAAGGGTTGTCTGATCTCTCACTAATTTTAATACCTCCTTCATCATTGTCTTCATATGGAAGTGAAAGTCCTTGATGACTGTTCTTTCCCAACCCCGTGTTTTGTCCTGGTGCTGTGTGCAAGTCACTCGTACTGTATCACCATTCCCCATTTCTCTGCTGAGTCTCATTGCATTAGTCCTCGGACACAAGGATGAGAAGTTCGTTACTGTTTTGTTGACAGCTGGCGGGAATAACAAGAGATTTCCCTTGTGATTAGGACACTTGACATACACGACCGATGGGGGGAACCGACAACCGGTCTGATCCACATAGTGCTCCGACACGAGATACCATTTAAGAGTCCTTAATGGTCTGATCAGTCGATTCTCTTTTTCGTCAGGCCAGATAGGACAGGACTGATCAGGATATAATGATAGCACTCCGTTGGTTTACACTCTCTGCGACGATAGAGTACGTTCATGGAGTTTGATCCGTTCCCGTAATCTGTTATGATTGTGTCTGCTTTGGTGTGGTCCCACTAGCTCGAAACCATATCAATCAGCGGACGCCTTGATTGTTTTGTCTACCCTGCTTTAAGTAGTGCACCGTGAGCACGCCTGTCTCGCCTCTTAAATCTGATTGGGACTACTTTCGCATTCTGTTTGCAATGTCCCAAGTAACCCTTCTCGTCGTCTTATCTGTTTGACCCTCCTCCCTGCATCCAAATCCCTTACTTACGCATAGTGTCATTAGGTGCAGTTCTGGTTGAGATGTCTCATATGACCTTAAGATTGGTACGAACGGTTAGAGATTCTTAGTCTGTCCATCAAGTAGGTGCACTCACTTTATCAAGTTCCCTGGCATGGGCCGAGTACCTCTCTCAGCCGCGTTTTACGCACATCATGGTGAAGAGCGCATTATTCTCCTAGCAACCAAGTATCCAGCAATTGGTCAGATCCAGAGTCACTATCTTGACAAGAGCTTCGATATATTAGCCAAGTAAAGAGAAGGCGTGGAAAGGGCTAAACTCTGATTAGCTCAGCCTTGAGTAACTTGCCAGAAAGAGGCACAGGGTTCACATGTTCCCTAGCTACCTTCGTTCCTACAGCTTAGATCAGCAAGGGAGGGCGAGGCAGCAACTAGTCCCCGTCCAGAAGGTATTTGGCCAACAGATGGTGAACCCTTTTTAAAACCCGCTGTTTCTTTCCCATCAGACAATAGGCCTTACTATTCTTGCGGAACCCACCCTCTTATTCTTTCGCCAATCACCGACCAGCTGGTTAGAGCTCAGTCGGAGAGCACTGGTAACTCTGCACTCTTCGATAAGCTCACAAACTCTAGTCAATTAGAGTGTTTTCCATCTTTTCTTCGCAGGTGCTTGTTTGAGAGGGGTGTGTAGTCCTATTAATTATAGAAGTCAAAAACTCATTGTAGGAAGAGGGTTAGGAGGTGAGAAGAGCAAAGCTATCTTGCTTCGGCTTAATCACGTTTAGCAGACATCTGATCTCTCTCTCACCACTCAGTCGCATTCTCATACTAGACCTCACCCAGGAGCAGTGTGACGAGCCTCAAGCACACAGAGGGTAATAGATACCATAGACAACGGTTAATAAGTGCAAAAAGGTTTTGCCTCAGTTGGCTTCAAGATCAACGGAGAAGAAGCACTAATTATACTCAAAGTTTATCAGTTGTTGTCATACTCAGAGAGCAGCCTATCCCAACAGTTTGCGCGAGCAATGCCTGAATCAAATTGCCTTTATATTTAAACAAATTCACAAAGTCACTTTGCGAAAGAAATAGGAACTCCGATCACAGGAGAGTTACACAACTGAGCCCTGGCTAGCTGTTAGTTTTCTGATAACCCGCCTATACTTTATGAAGTTTATCACCAAGTCCCACGATTAATACTCAGAAATCACGATGGCAGTTTTCGCCATCGGGAAATACAAGAGACGACTAACAAGGGCCACTACCACCTCTTAGCAGTAGACTCTGCTTATACACAGTACGAATGACAGACAACAGGACTTAAACGCGATATGACTCGCGTCGATAGTTATTCCATACATGGGATTATCGTATTAATAATGCTGCACTTACAACGTGGAACACGTCACGTATCACAGATCGAGCAGAGGGGAATAGAAGCAAGACGGTTAATTCTCATCATACATAACCTCTTGAAGAAACCCCAATTGAATCAGGCGCTCGACACTACAGTACATCGCTCATGCCTCTACCAATGAGCTTACGCTTCACCCCGAGTCCTGAGCTCATTCCGCTCTGAACCGCCTTGTATGTCATCTGTGTTATCGGACAAGTGAGGGTCAGCGAAGTCTTACACTATCCACTGTCGCCAATTTCACGTAATCTCATCACCTAAGCAAGGAGGAGGAAGTCAACACAACGAGCGCATGACCAAGCCGATCCGCCTTCCTGTTGTGTCCAGATCATTACAAGGTGCGCGCGCGACCAGTTGACGCCCATCAAGTAGCTTCTCCAATTGGATCTTGAATTTCCTTCTGAGCCGCTTTCGCCAGCAAAAGAAATGCCCGCACGTCTCGCCCACTCATCAAGCTCCTTCATGTATACCGTGCTCGCTCCACGTGCTCACCCCATCTCCCTTCTCACAGCCCTCCGTTATGTCCAAGTAGAATCAACACTCTCGGCTCAACTACGATGCATAAAAGAGGATCAACGAAATCCCAATGGAGTTACACGAGGAGGCCTCATTCGTCTATTCGTGCGAGGAGCTCCAAATGGCAGAACTCAAGCACTTGGCGAAAGTGTACTTATTACTCTCTTCTTTACTTCGCCCTGTCACATGGACATTTCAGCGTCGCTGTCACAGTTTTCACTAATCACTGCTTAGGCTCACTCAGAGGTTTCTTTCCTTAGTGGGGTCACACGTCCAAGTAATCTCTCCTCGATAGAAATGCCCCCTATCAACCGTGTTCACACGTCCCCCGCACTCGCATTAACCTCAACTTTACCCTCTTGCACGCCGATGTCCCTTCTATCTTGGATACGACCGTGTGAAAGCATCCTCTCCCTGTCACCCTTGTTACCTCCACTTCTTCGGGTGCTCGTCTTTCTCCCTCGTTCTCGCTCGGCTGGCTCAACTCCTGAGCACGAGAAAGGCATTAGCGTACGAATAGAAAAATTACGTCAACCGAAGTCATACTCTCCTTATGCATGGCGCGCCCGTCTCTTCTCTCTCGCATGCCCCTTTTGGATCATGCCACGTGTAGACAGTACACGCTCGCACACTCAGTCGTAATCCAACCTCTAAACGTGACAGCCTGGTCGCCCTTCACTGCATGCCAACGTCACACCACACTCAGCTCGCTCGACAAGTCCCCTCTTTCGTTGACCTTCTTCACTCATGCCTAACCGCGCCACGTGTAGACCGCGTAGGCCGTGTCATCCTTTGTACCCCATTTTGAGTCCCACTTGAAACCGCTACAGTCTGCTCGTCCGTCGTGAGTCTGCCCCAGGACCGCTTTCCACTGGCCGCGCCTGAGGGTGGTTCCTGCGAACCTCGTCCGGCCTGTTCCAGGACTGGAGATCGGTCTCCCGGTCACCAGCCTCACTCATTTCGCTCTCTCCTCCTGAGTCTCTGTCCATGTGGGCCTGTTCTCTGTCCACCGTATCGACGAAAGTCTCAGCCTCATGATAGGCGACAGTTACCTGCATTTCTACAGTGACACCATCCCTCCTGCAGTGCCGTTTAGCCTGGTCCTTAGCCTCCGTAATTGCATCTTGCAGCTTAGAATTAACCCTCACTTCCTCCTTCTTTGCCCCTTCTACGTCGATTTTCAGGTTGATTTTGTCTCCCCCATCGTAGTTGAGTATCACAGTGATCCAGGGCCCTTCCCCAGACATAGGGTTCCAGCGAGTCTGGAGGTGCCAGTGGTCTGGTCTATAGCCATGCAGAGTCATAGCCAAACTTCACTTGACAGACCTTGCACCAGCCTAGGCCACTGCCCCAAAATAGTCAGAACTAACTGCTCAATGCAAAAGCAAGCGCACACAGGCGATCTCTCGTACGCTCGCTAAAGTCGCCTAGCCCTCTACCCTCAACCCGCTAGCACTCAGCATAGCGAGGTCGCTCAGGCCCAGATGGTTGATGCCAGTCCCCTTTTTTCTCTTATAGGGTCTTTGCTTACCGTGATCCCCGTGCTGTGAACGAGGGATCCAAGCAAAACTTCTCAAAATCACACCCCTTTTTAGATTTTGTAATTGCATAAAAATAGGAATAACAACAAAAAAAAAAAAAAAAAAAAAAAAAGGAAAAGGGATCAAAACAAACAAAAGAGGGGAAAATAAAAGGCAGTACGCCAACGGTCGTAGGGCCAGCCATTGCGTGAAAACACCGCAAAACTTAGCACGGTGGTCCCATAACGGGATACCGACCGACGCTCTTCTCTCTCCAAAATGAGCCATCGGCCTACCTCTATCAGGTACCCGTGTCCGATGGCAAGGAGGGGGCTTATGACCCTCCATGGGGGGTGATAGGCCTCCTACCGATGCGGCCGCGGGTCGCCCCTCTTTTGGGGTCCCACTGCGCGGCGCTCAACCAGACAGTTCATCCACATACGATATACGAGGGGTCTGCCAACTTAGGTCGTAAACCACTTACCTCAGAATTCGAACCGTTGGCCTCCCCGCGAAATGAAAGGCCGGGAGGGAAATTAAATAATAATAATAATAATGATAATAGAGGGAAAAAGGAAACTCAACGATACAGTGACCAGCTGTCGCTGGATTACCTCGAATTAAAACAAAGGCCTTGATCCGTGTGCTGCTCAGACGCTTAGTTTTCTTTTCAGTTTTACATTTTACTTCTTTTTATTTCTTTTGTTCGGTCTTTTCTTTTTGACAGTGACCTATTTCGTGCACCTAACCCATAACCTGGCAGAGGGGTACTCGGCGCGTAGTAGAAAAGACCACGCCCGCCCCTCTACCTTTACGTCCCAGGGCGAGCCCGGCGGCTACCACGGCCACAGGCCGGTAGTGCTTTGTTGTACAGCAGGGCGCCAAGTCTGCGTGGACCAATGGAAAGCCCTGTGGCGCACCCTTTTTGCTGAGGGCAGGCACCAACAGGGCTGGTCTATTTCAAGGCACCACCCCGGTATCTTAGCGCTGCTGTGGAGGTACGGCGACAGACTAAGCCGCTGCACGTCCGAAGCATTGGTACCAAACAGAGACTTGGTACATAAAGGAGGGCCGGGACACCGCGCCCTCCGACAACGCCGGAGTTGCTGGAGAATTTGGGGCCTCTGACATGCAAGTGGCTTCGTTGATCTACGCCGTTGAATTTCGTAGATCGACGAGCAGCAATTTACGGTACCTCTTACGTTTCGAGTCCCAACTGTCCTTGCTGTTTTATAGGCCCTGGCATCTTATAGGCCCTGACGTCCTATTGGCCCTGGCGTGCGATATGCGAACAACCACCGAATCGAAACGCCCTCTCCGCACCCTCCTTGGTCCCGACGCGAGGCCTGCTGCTGGAGAGTTCCTCTCGGCGGAAAAGTATAAAAGGCGTTCCGCCCTCGTTGTATCCCTTTTGTTGTCTGCCAGCTCCACACGTCACGTCGCGCTATCGCTACCACGCGCGTGTTGATATCTTGTCTTCACCCACCACGTCCTTCCGCCATAGCAGGTTCGCTTTTCGTAGCGTGACTTCCATTTGCCATAGCCGGTTCACTTTTCGTAACCCGATTTTCCTCGGCCATAGCGGGTTCGCTCGTCGTACGTCCATATCCGTGCGACGTTCGTCGTTCACAGAACGTTGTACGAAGGTAAAATGCTATTTCAGTTGTCCCAATTGTGTCCGATATCCAAACATATTCCCAGATGCCCTGTTTGCGCCACATGTTGAAGCCCGAATCAATTCGGACTCCTGGTTTTGTTGTTTCGCAGCTCCATCGGTCAAGTTGCGCTATCGGCACCGCCCGCGTTGTGATATGATATTTTCTTCACCCTCCACCTCCGTCCGCCATAGCCGATCCGCGCTTCGTAGCTCGATTTCCTTTCGCCGAAATTGAACCTACACGCTACAAAGCTGTCAGGATATTGTTTGTATATATGTATATATAGCAGCACACACTCGTAAGTGCCCTTGTTGAACGACGAATCAATTCCCGATTTCCGTCCATGTGTCCCTTGTGAGGTCGCCAACCTAGGATATATATATATATATATATGTATATATATATATACACGTATGTATATATACAGGTACTCGACTCTCTCTCTCTCTATAAGGTTGAATTAATTCGCAGTTTTTGTTATATATATATATGCATATATATATATATATATATATATATATATATATATATATATATATATATATATATATATATATATATGTACAGCCACTCGTCCGTGCCGCTTCTACAAGGCGGAATTAATCCGCAGTTTTTGTTCTTCCGTGCCGCTCCTATAAGGCCGAGTTAGTTCGCACTTTGGGACCCACAGTGTTGTAGGAGTTGTCG
The DNA here is from genome assembly GCA_003427395.1 of Chara braunii. Lineage (NCBI taxonomy): Eukaryota > Viridiplantae > Streptophyta > Charophyceae > Charales > Characeae > Chara > Chara braunii. Next base: position 3,954,451 of record BFEA01000038.1, read on the forward strand.
CCCTTCGTATCGAGAACTCCGAGTTAGTTCGCACTTTGTCGACACCTAGCGGGATATGTTTTAGGTCTTCGTTTCCAAAATTCCGGATTACACGCCTCTTTCCTGAAAGCAGGCTCTTCATTTCTAGAAGATAAGACGCCTCTTTCCTGAAAGTAGGATTTTTCCTGAAAGTAGGTTTTTTATTTCCAGAACTGCGAGTTGTTGCCCTTCGTATCCAGAACTCCGAGTTAGTTCGCACTTTTTCGACATGCGTGTTGAACATGTTTCAGGTCTTCATTTCGACCACTCCTAGTTAGTTTGCACGTCTTCAAGATAAGCCACGTCTTTCTGGCACGCGAGATCCTCGTTTCCGAAACTGCGAGTTGGAAGTGTTGTCTTTTCTCCATAATTGCGAGTTAGTTCACACTTGTCGGTGACCATGCGGTACGTGTTGTAGAGGTCTTCATTTCCACAACTCCGAGTTAGTTCGCACTTTCACCAAGATAAGCCGCATCTTTCTTCATTTTCAGGATTGCGAGTTGTTTCGCACTCTGTCCAAGGAGTTGTTATCTTTCCTCCCAACTCACTCCGCCACAGTAGTATTGTCTTTGTTCCCACAACTCCGAGTTAATTCGCAGTTTGCAGTTGTACTCTTAGGAAATCCTTGTGGCTTTCTCATAGTCTTCCGGTTTAGTCCAGGCGTGGGCATATTGGTCTCGGGTTGGGAGTAAAATGGCTTCCGCGAAGAACACATCGACAAGCGTTGGGCCGTCTGGCCCCGGGGAGGGACGACCTCTTCAGCAATCTAGTCCTCAGTATTTCCATACGAGGTATGCACAATGGTTTTTGGACTTCGTTGTCGAGGGGAGCCTTATTGGGCCAGCTGTTTTCATGCGACCCTCTTGCTTTCCAGACGCCGAGGGAGCAGCCGACGTTCATCCTCTCGGTACCATCGTTTCGTTCAACAAACAGCTTGGAGGCTTGCTCAAGCTGCACACTAACATCTTATACGGCCACTGCAGACTGCCTTACAAAGGTGTTAAGGGTGTGATAGTGCCGATCAATAATTTCGCGGGGTACGGCTCGAACATGCTACTTTGTTGTCACTTCAAAGGGTTTTACGATGGCAAAAACAGGCGTCTTCCACCACCAGTGGAATATCTCGATCTTGCACTGAAGGTGCCGAAAGACCGTCCGGTTCTTCCACGAGAATATGTTTTCCGGCTTCCGCCAGCCCATGAGGGGTCGTCCATCTTGGCTCAAGAAACCCCTGTGACGCCAGTGGGGCACGACAGTGTGATTCACGGCATTGAGGGTCAGGGCAAGGGGCACGCGCGCAGCATTCAGATGCAGATCGACCCAGATGCTTCTGGGAACACGTCTGGCTTGCATTCCCCAGATGCAGAGACTCACCGGGTCGGTACTCCGAAAATCCTCAAGTCTGTCTGCCAGGGTGACACGTATTCGCTTCCTGATGAGGCGAGAAGAGAATCCAGCAGATCAGGGCAAGAGGTTGGAGGGAATGAGGTTGAAGGGATGGGCGTTGTGCGCGACAACTCTGGCGGGGAGCCGACTTCTTTGGAGAAGAAGCGCGAGCGACAGAAGACGATGCCATAAGAGTTGGCGGAACAAACCCGCCGCATGAAGAGGATGAAAGGACACTCAGAGTCGATGATTGGCGGGGATGAAGGTGATGTCGGAGAACGTGCCTCGGGAAAGGGGACGCCAAGCATGCGTGGCGGACAAGAACAAGGAGTCAAAAAGAGGCAGTCGAAGCAAGAGGGTGCAACAACAAGTAAGAAAGCGAAGAGGCCTACCGGTTTGACCATCGGCGAAGGACAAGCTATGGATGAAGGAGATTCGGCTCATCTAGGCATTGCTGCCGCGAGAGAACCTTCAGAGAAATCAAAAAGGAAACTGGCAGCCGAAGAAGGCGATGGCCAGAAAAAACCTCGGAGGAGGAAGACTGGTGAGGGGACGAGTGGTGGAGAAAGGGCGTTCGGTAGGCAGTACGACGAAGCGGCAACGTTTTGGCTCGAATACGAGCGGAACGACGACGGTGAGATCGTGGAGAAGGAACTCCCCATTCAACTGCTCATCGACCCCGGGAAGGTCTGCGACATCCCCCCGTGGGAAAGATATTACAATCACCGCAGTCTCACTCGCGATGGTGTGGAGTAGTGTCGTACCACTGGTCACTGTTCACGGGGTCTGTGGACGAAGACCGGTCATGGAGTTCACCCCGTTCACGACACGGGAGTTCATGGAGTTCACCCCGTTCACGACATGGAGTTCATGAAGTTCACCGCAGTCTCACTCGCTAGGTTACCTGATCGGACGTCCGGGACCCCCCTGACCGTCCGGGGTTGTCCGATCGGACAACTGGTCGGACGTCCTCCCCGGGCACTCTGTCCGAGCCCGAAAAAAAAAAAAAAAAAAAAAAAAAAAAATCCTCAGAAAAATCTGAAAAAAAAGTGTACAGAAAAATAAACTGAACAACGTTTGCCTTGAAATCATACCGAAATTCGCTGCCAATTTTCAAATAAAAAATAAAATAAAATAAAAACCTTTTTTTTTTTTGCTTTTTTCGTGCTTTTAATTGCTAAAAATGGAGTTGTCCGGGCCCGGACATCCGGGACCCCCCTGACTGTCCGCCGAGGACGTCCTGCCATCGGACAACTGGTAGCCTCTCCATGAACTCCCGTGTCGTGAAGGAGCCAGACATGTTCTGTTGGCAGTCTCTCGCTGACATGACCGATGCCGAAAAATTGTCGATCCTCGACGACATTCTCGTGCTGACGGGAGTGTTTGTGCAATTGGCGGGCGGGCATCTAAAACGTCAGCATAAGCCTGGAATTAAAGACATGGTGGTGATGAGGAAAGTGAACCGCATGATGCTCCGCATGTTTTACTTCATCTTGTTCCTCGAATCCGAGGAGGACGCAGAGGTTTGGCGGTATGGGAGCCAGTTTTTTCGGACCGAGGAGCATCTTCTGGCACAGTCCGCGCCGCGGGGCCTCACGAAACAGGTGTGGGTCGAACTGCGGAAACATTTCCATGGCGTGGTGGAGTACGTCGACACTTGTAAACGGTGTTTCCCGTACGAGGAGTCCCTCAAGGAAATGAAGAAAATGTACGATGATAAGTTCCCTAAATCTTTCGAGAAGTCCGCCCACTCCATCTTCCGACGAACGGAGGAAGAAGTGGAAGAAACGATCAGGGTCAGCGGGGATGTGAGACACATCAAATGACAGAAGATCAACCGGGTGACCAACCTTATTCCTTTCAGTTGTCCAGCTTCCCAGGCTCACACTCGTCTCACATAGATCCGCGAGATTGTGTGACATTACGTGTGCAACTTGTACGTCCTCGATTTGTGTCATCCCACACTCCTCTCAGATTGGCAAGAAGACGATTTCGCCTCCTTGCAAGGCGTTCTCCAAACCCTATCGCCAAGGCACTAGGCACTTGTCGTTTTCTTCCCCTCTCGTTGGGAGCTCAGTTTCTTGAAAGGCATGGCCAAGCTTAGCGTTCATCACGTCAGGACAGGGAAGTGGGTGCGCCATGCAGAAAGGAAGGCCACTGTTCGGAAAGGCAACATGTTGGTCGAGGAGTATGATCGTTTGTAAGTGGTTCTCAATGGCGCGAACGTGGCAGACAACACGGTCGCAGTCTTCCCGGCCAGTAGTCCATCGAAGCCTCCTCGTGCCAATGCTCCAAGTCCAGCCAAACCCACGGCGGTGGCCCCCTCGAAAGTTGCCTGTTCATCCGACCCGTCAGGACAGGCTGTAGCCTGTTTCGACGTGGTAGACGAGGACAAGTTCCCTCGTAGCCAGTGGGAGGACGGCGGCATGACAAGTGTTCGAGGAGCTACTTACGGGGACAGGGAGCGCAACCCAGCTCATCTGATTTGTCTGCTGGAGAACTTTTGCAGAGTTGGGCAAACTGTTTTTTTTCTTCGGGAAGGCGCACGCGTCTGCCGCATGGGAGCTCCTCTGCAGCGGTCGGAACGTCGTTGCCCTAGAGGACGAGGCGAAGATGATCGATAACCTTTGCGAGCTCGTTAAGACACGCGTGGAGGACCCTCGCCACCAATGCTCTTTTGTCCAGACCACCGGCGAACGGAAATGGGATCCCAAACGTGATATGTATTGGAAATTGCCGGAGAAGAAAAGGACGGAGGTTTGGGAGTTCCTTTTCCAGCCAGGACCGCCTGCTCAGACCGACCTGGAATACAACCGACGGAGGAATCTGGTGTTCGGTGTGCTGAATGGTTACCACGATGCACCCACGGAGTCTGTCTCGAATTTCCTGAAAAGGCTGGAGCACGTTTTCTTCGTGATGGCCGAATCGCTGACCCTCGAAAGCTAGGCGCAGTTCGACGAGGAGGACCCTTTCGACGCTGAGAACATGGAGGAGATGAGCGACTCCGAAACCTTCGATTTCGAGTCCATGCCACTTCCTCTGGTGGTTGCACAGGTTGATGCTGAAGGGGAAGGTGTTCCTTGGAGATATAGCACGTCCCCTGCCGGTTTGAAGCGTGTGTTTGAGTGCGAAACAGTCGAGGACCAATCTTCTGATGACGGGGAAGAAGCGAGAGACTATGATTACGAACCTGGTGACAAGCTCCCTAGGGACCATGATACCTGGGAGAACGACAGATTCTTCTTCTACGGGAAGCATCACCGGTTCACGCCGAAGGATGTCTAGGGCCACAACGTCGTCTGGCACCCCAGGAAATTCCAACCTGCTGTAAAGACTAGAAAGTGGGTCATGGCAATGAAGGAAGCCGATGGCAAGTGGAGTGACATGAAAAGATTGGGAGCGGGTCCATTTAAGAAAAAGGTGAGAGAAGCTCTGATGGAGCATTTAAGGGTTATGAACCCTGACAGGAGTCTGCCGGACGTCAATGTGTATGCAAGCCAAACACTAGATGAGTTGTACGCCAACAAAATGTTGGAGTTTCGAGCGCTGTTCTACGCACAGGAGACGGTACCGTCTCGTGGTGACGAAGCAAAGGGGAAGGGGCCAGGCGAAACGTCGTCGAAACCAAAGGGCTCCGGCAGAAAACGGTCCGGCGAAAAAGGGTCGGGCGGAAAGGGGTCGGGCGGAAAGTAGCAGGGCGGAATGGGGCTGGGTGGAAAGCGTAGAGCGTTCAGAAGTCACGAGTCTAGCGGAACTGAAAGCTGCGGCGAAGGGAGTTGAGACTCGGGCATGCGAGACAAGGCGGCCCTGAGGTCTTATCAAGTGCGAGTACATCCGCACTTGTCTGCGAGGACTTTGTTTCACGACGCTGGCGAGCGCAAAGTGTTGGAGGGGCCCGCTGCAGGAGTGTTGGAGACCAGGCCTAGCGGAGTGCCGGATGCTGACCACCCAACGGAGTGCCGGGCCCGCTGTCACAGGATGCACATGCTGTGCACCGGACACTCTGGTGATGACGGAGTGCTGGAGGGGCCCGCTGTCACTCCACTAGGAGTGTTGAGTCTCCTCTTCCCGGTGACAGCACCCGCTGGAGTCACTCAACGCGGGCCCGTCGTCACTCCGCTAGGAATGTTGAGTCTCCTCTTCCCGGAGGGGCCCGCTGTCACTCCGCTAGGAGTGTTGAGTCTCCTCTTCCCGGTGACGGAGTGCTGGAGGGGCCCGTTGTCACAGGATGCACATGCTGGAGTCACCTGACAGAGTGTCGGGCCCGCTGCCACAGGGCGCACATGCTGGTGGTGACGGAGTGTTGGAGGGGCCCGCCAACAATCCGCTAGGAGTGTTGAGTCTCCTCTTCCCGGTGCACAACATGTGTGTCCTGTGGAGGAGGTGACGGAGGAGACGACTCAGGATCTGGTGGTGACGAAGCAAAGGGGAAGGGGCCAGGCGAAACGTCGTCGGAGCCAAAGGGCTCCGACAGAAAACGGTCCGGTGAAAAAGGGTCCGATGGAAAGGGGTCGGGCGGAAAGGGGTCGGGCGGAAAGGGGCAGGGCGGAAAGGGGCCGGGCGGAAAGCGTAGAGCGTTCGGAAGTCATGAGTCTAGCGGAACTGAAAGCCGCTGCAAAGGGAGTGGAGACTCGGGCATGCGAGACAAGGCGGCCCTGAGGTCTTATCAAGTGCGAGTACATCCGCACTTGTCTGCGGGGCTTTGTTTCACGACACCGGCGAGCGCAAAGTGCTGGAGGGGCCCACTGCAGGAGTGTTGGAGACCAGGCCGAGCGGAGTGTCATAGGACGCACATGCTGTGCACCGGGAAGAGGAGACTCAACACTCGTCGCCTAGCAAAGTGCCGGATGATCTCGATGCAGGAGTGTTGGAGACCGGGGCTAGCGGGCATCTACGTCATCCTTCGGAGGGTGCGTCCGTCGACTTAGAGAGCAAGAGTGCACCACGTCAGGGAAAAGGGGAACTCTCACAGGAAGCACATGCTGTGCAGCGGGAAGAGGAAACTCAACATTGGCCGCCTCACGACGTGCGGGAGGGGCTCGATGCAGGAGTCTTTGACACCGATGCTAGCGAGCATCATTGTCATGCTTTGGAGGGCGCGTCCGTCGATGTGGAGAGCAAGAGTGCAGCAGCTTTGGGGGAAGAGGACCTCTCAAAGGAAGCGCATGCTGTGCAGCGGGAAGTCGGGTCGGGCGGAGGTGAAAGCCTTTGCGAAGGGAGTCAAGATTGCAATATGCGAGTCCTCGTCGCAGTGCGCAGCACGCTTGTCCTGTTCAGGACGACACCTTGCTCCTATACCTCTTGGAAGAGGGTGAACGTTTACAGCGTGTGCGTCATCTGTTAAGGGACCTACTGTAGGAGTGTTGGAGACAGAGGCTAGTGAGTGCGAAGGTCATGCTTTGGAGGAGACTCATATTGTACAGCGGGATGAAGAGCTTCTCGAAGGCTCGTCTGGACATGCCATCAACATCGGGGACACCGATTCGGTTTTGCACAGCGGGTCGCCACTGACGACGCAAGAGGGTGACGTTAAGGGAGGTCATGGGACGTTTGGGGAAGCTCGACTTCGTGGCGAAGAAGAACCTGTGCTGGAAACTCGGCTTCATGACGATGAGGAAGGAAAAGAACCCTTGGGGGAAGCTAAGCTTTTTGGCGGTGAGGTGTCGGCTCGGCGCCATGACGATGAGGCAGGCGAAGAAACCGTGGGGTGAGCTCAGCTTTATGCTGGTGAGCTGTCAGCTGGACTTCATGTCGGTGAGGTGTCGGCTTGTCAGATGGGTTCAAAGCGGACAGATCATGATTCTCAGTACAACAGCTGCGGTGAAGAGCAAGGTGATCGAGCGTCCGCCCTCAATTCAGGTCGGGAAACGGTGCTTTATGAAGCCACAAAGTTGGTTAGCGACTCAACTGCCATCGAGCTGGTTAGCGACTCAGCGGTGGTCGAGATGCAGAACATTGAATCCTCCACGGACGTCGGCACAGTGGCGTGACAGGAGGTCGGTTCCCCTCGATAGACTCCCGGGCACGGTAAGATTTGTGAACAGTAGCACTCGCGCATTTGCCCATGTTAAGCTCTCTCGTCATCTACATTGAATTGATGGGCTTATGTGGCTATTACCACTTCTTAAACAAAAGTTTGTGAGTTGTTTTCTATGTTCTACAAGTGTGAGGTTGTCAATGTCCCTGGCCATGAAGCCTGGAGGTCATTGACCGCTTCACCGAAGAGGTCCTCGTCAACTATAGGGTTGTTTAAAAGGGTCTAGATGCCTTGCCTTTCCAGGAGAGCTGTCAGGGTTGTGAAGTCTTGTGGAATAGATAAGGAGGAAGCTTTGCGGAAACATGTAGTTGCGTCTATCGAAAGCATTACTACTTTGTCTGCCGGGTCTAATGACGATGCCAAACGGGGAACCGTCAAAGACCCGTGTCTTAAGTACATCGCCAAAGATATATCAGCAGTCGGGGTTACAAATTTTCTAGAAAAAGGGCACACAGTTCTTGACCAGTTCACCCCGGTGGTTTTGGCGGCTTCTCACACTTGTTCTTGGGTGTTTGTGCAGTTGCGGCTACGTCATCTTTTCGCGTGTCGTTGCCTACTGAGGAGCTTAGCGGTGCAGACTTGAGAATGTTGCAGGAGGTCTGCAGGGATTTCAGCAACGGCCACGAGGTGGTTTCCTCGATTTCGCAAAGGGACCAGTTCTATTGTGTTGAGAAGAAAAAATCTTCAAACTCTTGTTCAGGGGGGGGTGGCTTTGCGACGAGGTGGTGGAGTCCTACTTGGCCTTGGTTGGCAATGCTACGTTGCTGGGGTGTCCCTCTTTTTATATTTTCAGTCTGTTTTTCTATACGAAGCTCGTCGATGAGGGATGTCGACATGAAAGGGTTGCGAGGTGGACAAAAGATGTCAACGTTTTTTCGTACAATATGCTCATCGTTCCTGTTCATAAAAATCGATTGCACTGGACCCTATTATGCGTTCGCGAAGGAGGGTTAGAGTACTACGACTCCCTCCTGCAAGACGATGATAGTTTTTCTTCCAGTATGCTTGCGAACTTCACGAAATACCTCTATGACGCAGCAGTTCGTCAATTTGGTCAACAAACGAAATTGGATCTGCCAGAGCCCGAGATGGTTGTTCATGGTGTCCCTCAACAGTCGGATGGGTTGAGCTGCGGTGTTTTCATGCTCGCCTTTGCTTCCTTTCTGGCACGCAGTCATTCACCTCCATTTCCGATAGTCCAAAGCGACATTTCGAATATGAGGTTGAGGATGGCAGTGGACATAATCCAAGGCTCAGAATAATTTCCCTGTTTTGAAAATACGCAACGTTTTTTATTCGCAAGGCCATAAACAAAAGTGTGAATCTATTCCCACTTAGTCTAGTAGTCGGAAGACTCGAGCTGTGGTGATGTTTTGATGAGGTGGAGGATTGCAGTGGATGTGTCTAGCAAGTGCACGCTTAGATGCTGATGTCAATATCCCCGCCTCGTGCTGCTGTAGTTTTTTAGGGTTCTTCATCTCGACGAACCTGACAACTTTACACGTGGGACTTTTTTTGACTTTCTTGGTTTTTTAGTTTTCCTGATGCAAATGGCGTAGCCTCGTGCAGCCCGTTTTTTAGGACCCGCCAGCGTCGTGCTGCCTTCATTTGTTTTCAGGTTATTCTCATTCCTTGTTACCCAGAATCAGCTACAGGGCTGCAGTGGACGCTTAGGTGAAGTAGACGCTTGGATGTCGATGTGAATATAACAGTCACGTGGTGCACTGTCTTTTAAGTAGACGCTTAGATATCGGATGTGAATATCCCACCTTCGCGCTATCTTTGTTTGTTCTCGGGTTGTTCTCCTTTTTTCCTGTACGACCACGACAGCATCGTGTTGCCTTTATTCGTTTCCAGGTTGTTCTCCTGTGTTACTCATGGGAAATCCCTGTCCTCTTGTGGACATTCTTTGCACTCATGCTTGTACGACTAGATACTGTGGTTCATTTAGAAGATGTTGGTGAAAGACCTCAGTGATTTCTTCTTGGTCGCCAAATTGTTTCGTGCGAATCTCAGAGTTCATTTTGCAAGATGCTGGTGAAAAATATCAATGATTACTTCTTGGTCGCCAAATTGTCCCATGCTTGTTTCTTTCTTGCGCGCGACTTTACGGTCTGAAAGACCCCCCCCCCCCCCCCCCGGCCCCCACCCCCCCCTCTTCGCATACCGCCCAATTTTTTCGGTTCACCCCCTGTTTTGTGCCCTCCTCCCTGCAACCACCCTCCTTCTTGTCTCCAGTGAATGCTGACTGTTGCTTCCATATGACAATTGCAAACTTATTCGCATTTCGGAAATCAATTGTTGCCAGAATGTATGTGTGCTTGACATCATTTTATGGACTCTACAAAATTTGGTCGTGTAGTAAATGATCATCGATTTTGTTATCGTCAGAATACATGTCGTGGTCTCCACTGAATGCTGACTGTTGTTTCCGTATGACAAATGCGAACATATTCACAATTTAGAAGCCATACATTTGTGATAAGACCGTTCATATCTACAAATTTTCCAAAATGATTACCTTTTCTGTTGTCACCAGGAATGTTTTTACAGCTGCAAGTTCACCACAAATGATCATCAACTGTGTTGAAGCCAGAATGTATGTCTGTTAGTGTAGATTTGCTTCGATGTTGTTGTCGCTCAAGGATCGATATGCAGTATTCGCCAAAATGGATGGTTGCCCTAAATTGTTACCTTCTGCGTTGTCACCGGAAGACTGATCATTTATGCAAGTTGGGAAAAAAATGATATTTTGTCGAAATGATTGTTTTCTGTCTTGTCGAAAAAAATGGTTAAATCTTGAAAAAGATTGCCCTTTGCGTCATGTCTTGCCAATGGTGAAATTGGCTCCTCCATCTTTGTCGGCATTCATTTCTACCCCGCTTAAACCACCGCTCCCTCCGACGTCAACAAAACGATTGCACAGGTTCATTAGGGCTACCCGTATTACAGATTGGAAAACCGCCAGTAGGTCTGAATGATTTTCAATTTTTGAAAAAAATTCACTGAAAATATCACGAGCAAATCTACCGACCCTCCAATTTTGGGGGTCTGTGACGCATTCTGCGGAGCGCAAAAAACCGCTCAAGTTGTAGAACGTTCCCTGTTGGCCCGCAAATGGCGTTGTGCCATAACTCGAACGTGCCCCAAATCGGCGCGGCAGTTATTTGGAGCTCAAAAACATTTTTTACATAATTTTGATATTTTCCCTGGAAGAACCACGAGCAAATCTACGAACCCCCAAATTTCCAGAATTTTCTGTAATTTCTTCCAAGCGCGAAAAATCGCCAAAGTTGCAGCTGTCAAATTGCGAGACTGGGCCCGCCGATTAAGCCTCTGGTCGCCGCCCTCCCTGAGAACCTGCCGGAACTCACCAGGGGGGGACTATTTCCTGCTGTCGGAGGGAGTGGTGGTTTAAAGCGTCTCCTCGCATTTTTCGTCAATGCACTGCGCGACAACATGTGCGAATTGATTCGTAGTTTAAGATTCATTCCTCTACCTTTGCTCGAGGAAATTTTTAACTGACTTACGATGCCTCCTCACATCTTCCGACTTCCGCTTTTAGCCTTTTCGATTTTAGCTAAAAGGGGTGCATATCGCTAAAAGGGGTGCACGAAGGCTTGATGTATCGCTAAAAGGGGTGCACGACGGCTTGACGTTTCGCTACAAGGGTTGCAAAAACATTTGATGTGCACTCGTCGTCGTCGTTTTTGCGATTTCCGATGCCCATTCCCTTTCGCTAAAAAAGGTCGACACCGGGTCTGCCATGGGTACCGAGCGCGAAATGCAGTTCGAATCTAATACAATGCGGCAATGATCGTTAACAACGAATAGTAATTGCTGGCACCTGTGGCGTTAGTTTTCACTCGCCTTTATGTTACGTCTGATGCTGGACCTTTAAAATGTGTGATGCATAACCCCTGCGCTTTCATTTTATTTCTCGCTCGATTGCCGTAATGACGGATAAATATGCACCAGAATTGCAATGATTCACATCTGCGACAGTGGGAACTGTACGATGGCAAGGTCCTTATGTGCGGAATGTTTTCGAGTTTGAAAATGGGTAATCCAGCTTTGCTGGCAGCCTCTCCCACAAATGGCATTGTAACATAACTCGAACGTGCACCGAATCGGCACGGCGGTTGTTTGGGGGTTGAAATGGTTTTTTTAAATGTTCTTGATATTTTTATTGGAAGGACCACGAACAAATCTACGAACCCTCGGATTTTTACAATTTCTGTGGATTCTTCTAAGCGAGAAATATCGGTAAAGTTGTCAATATCAAATTGCGAGACTAGGCCCGCCGTTTCGGCCTTCGGTCGCCGCCCTCTCTAAGAGCCCCCAGTAACTCATTGACTTACCGTGAGGGCACGGGTGCGCAGCCCGAAGTTTTTATATACTTGATTGACAAAGAGAGAGAGAGAGAGAGAGAGAGAGAGAGAGAGAGAGAGAGAGAGAGAGAGAGAGAGAGAGAGAGA
>BFEA01000038.1:3966434-3977787 GCA_003427395.1 Chara braunii
AAAAAAAGAGAGAAAAGAGAGATAGATAGATAGATACATAGATAGATAGATAGATAGATAGATAGATAAATAGATAAATAGATAGATAGATAGATAGATAGATAGATAGATAGATAGATAGATAGATAGAGAGAGAGAGAGAGAGTCAGCGCAAGTCCGAAGTGTCGTTTCAGCCACTGCCCAAGCCTTAACACTTTCATCGGAAGGAAATGTCGTTTCAACCACTACCCAAGCCTGCGCACTTTCCTCGGATTTTTCAGCCCTTGTCCCCGGCCCCGCGCGCCCTTTTCATTTGCCCCTGCTTTGCCACCGTTTCGATTTCGACCAAAACCCAAATTGTGGTCCCACCGGTAGCTGTCAGTCCCTCTTTTTTCAGACAAACTGCCACCACCTCCCTAAGTGTCACACCTGCACCTTCCTGCATTTTTCGAGCCTTCCAATGACCAAACGACCTGACCGATATAACGAAGGACGACGAAAAAATGTCTCCATGTCTCAAAGGGGGAAAAATATCAACGGCAGCTACCCGTCCCTCATTTTTCAGACAAACTGCCGCCACCCCCCAAAGTGCCACACCTGCACCTTCCTGCATTATTCCGGACTTCCAACGACCAAACGACCCGACGGGTATAACGAAGGACGACGAAAAAATGTCTCCATGTCTCAAAGGGGGAAAAATGTCAACGGCAACTACCAGTCCCTCATTTTTCAGACAAACTGCCACCACCCCCCAAAGTGCCACACCTGTACCTTCCTGCATTGTTCCAGACTTCCAACGACCAAACGACCCGACCGGTATAACGAAGGACGACGAAAAAATGTCTCCATGTCGCAAAGGGGGAAAAACGCACCCCTGACGGGCTACGAACAGGGGGGGGGGTATTTCCTGTTGTCGGAGGGAGTGGTGGTTTAAAGCGCCTCCTCACTATTTCCGACGACGCACTATGAGAAAGCATGTGCGAATTGATTCGTAGTTTTAGATTCCCTCCTCCACCTTTGCTTGAGGGAATTTATAACTGGCTTACAACGCCTCTTCACCTCTTACGACTTCTGCTTTTAGCCTTTCGCAATTTCCGCTAAAAGGGGTACATATCGCTGAAAGGGGTGCACGAAGCCTTGACGTTTCGCTAATAGGGTCGCAAAACATTTAATGTGCACTCCTCGTCATCGCTTTTGTGATTCCTGATGCCCATTCCTTTTCGCTAAAAGGGGTCGACACCGGGTCTGACATTGGTGAGTGAGCGCGAAATCCAGTTGAAGTCTCATACAATGCAGAAATGACCGTTAACAACGAATAATATTGTTGGCGCCTGTGCCGTGAGTTTTCACTCGTCGTTATGTTACGTCTGATGCTAGACCTTGAAAATGTGTGATGCCTTACCCCTGTGCATTGATTTAATTTCTCGCTCAACTGCCGTATTGACGGATAAAGATGCATCGGAATTGCAATTATTCACATCGGCAAGAGTGGGAACTGTGCGATGGCAAGGTCCTTGTATCCGGATTGCAGCGCCTCCTCACCTCTTCCAATGACTAAGTGTGTGACCCTCCTCACCTCTTCCAATGACTAAGTGTGTGGAAGCATTTGGGAATTAATTCGTAGTTTAAGATTTTGAGCCAAAAGTGCAGAATGTGGTATCCAAGGGGGGTCGATGTCATTTTGAAGAGGTTTGGGGTGGTGAGGTTCGGATTGTTCAGTCCACGTTTGTGGTGCAATATTAAGTTTGGGCATTGAGGATCTTCGCCCGACAAAAGAACTGGTAGCGCACTATTGACTTAAAGATTGTCCGACAAAAAACAAAAAGTAATATTGAGGGGATTGGGGTGCAGCAAAGAAGTTTCAGCAAGTGGCATGCAGGAAAACGTACTTATTTATCAGATGACGCTCACCTCGAAATTAGCCAAAAGCGTCGAATGTGATTTCCTTGGGGTCAGGGTGCTGGATGGGGGGAAGGCTGTCTCTTATACACATCTAGATGTGTATAAGAGACAGGGGGTGTGGAGGGGGAGGCGGCGTGGGGCGTGGGGCGTGGGGCGTGGGGCGTGAGAAGTGGGGCGTGGGGCGAGGGGGGATGTTGAGGCGGAGGGTCAGTACGTGTCATAGGCTCTGGAACTGGTCCACGCACCTCGAAAATAGCCAAAAAGGGAGAATGTGACTTCTAGGGGTTAGGGCCAACATGGGAGAATGTGACTTCCAGGGGGTTGGGGTGCTGAAGCAGGGGGTGGTGGAGGGGAGGGTCAGCAGGTGTCATAAGCTCTTTTTTTTTTTGCAGGTTGATGGGAGCACTCGAACAAACCTGAAGTTTATTCTGAGATGCCAAACGGCCGCTCCAAAAGGCTACCTCGAAAATAGTCAACAAGGGATACATTCGATGCAACACTAATCTTAAGGGTCCGGGGTTGGTCACCGTTGGTGTGCTAGGGTGGTTGGGGTTGGGGTTGGGGGGGAGGGGGGGGGGTTCGCGGACGGTCGACTCAGTAGATGTCTTAGGCCCAGTAACAAGTTGCAAGTTGATGGGTCGAGTACTCCAAGCGATGGAGGTTGTTGATCTTGCGGGACTCATGGCACTGCCCACTTCGCGACACTTAGCAATTATTGTATCGATTTATTCTTATTTATGTCGCTCCTCAATTCATATTGCCAACATGAATTTCTCTTGTTTATGTCGCTCCAACATGAATTTTGGCCTTGTTACAAAACGTGAACAATCAAAAGGTTCACTTTTAACGAAATGTGTATTCTAAATAGTCAAGAATATACTTTCTTTCTTTTTGTTCAAGTTGCGTGCGGGAGGTCTCACGTTAGACTTGGATCCTTTTCAACCGTGAAATTCAAAAAATTCATTTCAACCGTGAAATAGTTGCCGCAACTTTTCAGAGCATTCACCATTTTTGCCACTGTGCTATGTGTCGGCTAAGGGAAAAAGTATTGAAACTGCACTGATTTTTCACGTTCAGAAGAATGCATGAAAAAATTTAAAAATTGCAGGGCCTACATATCCGTTTTGGTCTTTTCGGGAAAAGTAAAAATTTCAAGGAAAATAAGCAACAACGAGATGACAATCCCAGATCACACCATCACATTGCAAGCCAAATAGTCACACCGTGTCCAGATAGCAGCATTGCACCAATAATACACCAATGGAGTTTCATAGCACTGAAAACCAATGTCCGTGGAGAGCACACTCTCTCCTCTCAACAAAAGAGTCCAGTTCCCTCACACTCACACTTGGCGCTCAGCACCCAGCCTACTCCTACACAGCTACTACAGACTACAAAAAGACAATGCAACTATTGACATTTGCAGCAACCCGAAGTACTTGAAGATGCCGCCCATTCAGACCATCGCCAATACAAGGTACATGCCCTCACATCATCATCATCATCATCGTCCTTCACCTATCCCCTGACTTCACCCACACCTGTCCTCTCTATCAGCCGAAGACCACCCTTGCGCTTCACTGTAGTCCAAGCCCACCAGCTATGGTGGCTGGGCTATGGCGTTGCCCTCAGCAGCGCCCTCCTCCTCAGCACGATCGCATGTGCTGCCCCTCGCCTCTCAACGCTAGCAACAGCCTACGAGCATTAGCTCCAGCAGCGCTGCCACCCAGCATGCGAGTGCCTGAATGCCCTGGCCTCGTCAGATAAAGGAAAGAGCTGGCTGCCTTCGCAGCCTGAATGGGCTGGCCTGGGCCCAGAAGCTTCCGGAAGGCCCCGGGAGGCTGCTTGGATGCAGCGGCTACTGGGCTACTGGGCCTCGTTCGGTTGGGCGCCCAACTGTCTCTGTATGAGGCTGCGATTCACGCCCAGGGCCTTCATTCTTTGGAAAAGCCCCGAGGGCCGTGGAAATGCCTGGGTTGCTCGGCCTGTGTTTCTTTCAACCAACTGGCGTGTCGCAACTGCCTGAACCCCAAATATGAAATTGACAGTCGAAGGTCTTTTGCAAAAGCCAGGCCCGCCTTCACTTAGGGCGGGTAAGGCTGCAGACAGGGCCCCATAGGCCTACCGAGGATCCTGATCCTCGCATTCCCTTCTCCTTAACTTCGTGAGTCCTCTGAGAAGTCTGTTATTCTGCAGGCATCTTCCCTTTCCGTTCTCTTTCATAGCCTGCAATCACTTGAGGTGCTGTTCTCATGAGTTCTTCTTGTGTGAACCACCGATCTTCTTTAGGATCCAGATGATGTTTGAAGCTCACACGATACTGCATCCTTGGTTTTGGAGGTCGCCCTCTGCCTGATGGTCGAGGAACAGGCATCATTCGATGCTCGACGATCTGGTCTATGTCCACTTCGCCATCCATGGTTGGGGGCAGCATTGATCTCCGAGAGGGAAACTGGTCTGTGGCAGAAAAAGGTGCCAACTTGGAGGCATGGAAAACAGGATGGGTCCGTAAGTGTGCAGGGATGCGAATCACGTTGGAAGGCCCATCCGGTTGATCCCCTACCATATCTAAAATCTCCCAGGGCCCGAAGTACTGGGGCATCAGTTTCCTTGAGATCCTCATCTCTTCTCCCAGTTCAGATGATTTCACCCAGACTCTCTAACCTACCTAAAAGTTAGAAGGTCGTCTATGTTTGTTCTCAGATGCAATCATTGCATCTTGAGACTTCTGAATATGTTCAACGGCCTGCTGCAGCATCTGCTCATACTTGACAACAAACTCTATGCTATCAGGTGCTGCAGTAGGTTGTCTTTCTGGTAACAGAAAGTCAAGCGCAGATATAGGCTTCCAACCAAGATGTAATTGGTTGGGAGTCATTCCGGTGGTGCTGTGAACAACATTGTTGTACAGGCTGGCGACGAGAGGTAACTTCTTGTCCCAGTCATCCTGGCTTGGCTTAATATAATGCCTAAGCAGGTGTTGCACTACCCGGTTCATCTGTTCTACTTGGCCATTTGACTCTGGGTGATTCCCTGATGTCATCTGGAGCTTTGTGCCCATTTGCTCAGCAGTTGATTGCCACAGTTCACTTGTGAACCTGACATCCCTATCACTGACGATAGTTGTAGGCAAACCGAAATCACGAACCCAATTGTCCATAAACAGTTTGATGACGTGATCAGTTTTCAATGTTTCTGGCATAGCGATTAATCGTGCATACTTAGCAAAACGGTCCACTATTACAAAGATGTGTCTCTTTCCAGACTTACTGGTCACAAGAGTATCCATGAAGTCCATGGACACACTTTGACCAGGACCTTCAGGAATCGGCAAGGGCTTGATGAGCCCAAGCGGAGCCTGAGTCCTCGGTTTGTCCCTTTGGCAAACCTGGCAGGTTTTAACATATCGCTTTGCATCTTCCATCATACAGGGCCACCAGAATCTCTGAACTAAGTTTGTTGCTGTATTCTTAAATCCAAAATGACCAGTTGCATCGTGACACTCTCCTAAAAATAAACTACGCAAAGACTCGCTATTAGCAACACATTGTCTTTTATTCCCTGCCTTATCAAGGAACAGCAAATCGTCTACCATTGTAAATTCATCCAAAGTCTTCTTATCCTTTGCCTTGAATCTACGAATGATCTCTGACATGACTGGATCTCCCTGATAGGCCTCCACTAGCGATCGAGTAAGTTCGTCAGATATGCCAAACCCAGATACTAGCGCGCCCAGCTAATTTGCCCTTCTCGATAGCGCATCAGTCACTTTGTTGTACGTACCCTTGATAGGATCAAGTTGATAGTTATACATGTCTATCACTTGAATCCATCTCTTGAGTGCGCCCAACAATACTGGCTGTGTCTTGATTCAGCGCAAAGTCTCATGGTCCAACCTCACATAGAAGAATCTTCCTAGGAGGTGGTGTCTCCAATGAACGAGCGCTCTATACAGGGCGTAGAGCTCTCTCTCATAAGTGGACTTGGCCAACTTCTGAGATGGCATCTTCTTGCTTATGTACTCGATCGGTCTCAACTTGGGCCCTTCCTGTTGCGCAAGGACCGCGCCTATGCCATATTGGTTGACGTCTGTGGTCACAACAAACGGCTTGCCAGGATCAGGAAACTTGAGAACTTCATAGTGCGTCAGATCATACTTCAATTTCTTGAAGCTGGCTTCACACTCTTCAGTCCACTCCCAAGGGGTGTCAAGTCGAGTTAGATCCGTTAATGGGGAGGCTATAGTACTATAGTTCTTCACAAACGGACGATAATAGCCCGTCATCCCCCAAAACGATCTGACCTCTGTAACTGTTTGAGGTCTGGGCCAGTCACGTATGCTGGCCACCTTCGCATCTTCCGGCCTCAATCCATCTGCTAAAATTTCATGACCCAAGTACAAGATCTTGGTGCAACCAAACTCGCATTTATCCAAGTTTACATTGTATTGGTGTTGTCTTAGGAGGCCTAGCACTGTTTTCAAGTGCTCAGCGTGGTCCTCTACAGTCCTACTAAAGATGAGAATATCGTCGAGGTACACGACGATAAACTTGTCCAAGTAGTCATGAAAGATCCGGTTCATCGTGTGCTGGAATGTACCTGGCGCATTGCATAGGCCAAAAGGCATCACCACAAACTCGTACAGACCGTACCTGGTCTGAAAGGCGGTTTTGTGCTGGTCCTTAGGCCTAACGACAATTTGATGGTATTCGGACTTCAGATCTATCTTTGTGAAGTACCGATATCCCTACACTATATCCAAGAGGTCGTCAATGCGGGGTAGGGGCTCCGCGTTTTTAACGGTGATGGCATTGAGGCCCCTATAGTCAATGTACATCCTTAATGGACCTCCCTTCTTAGGAACAAATAAGACTGACGCACCGTAAGGGGAGGTACTAGGCCGTATCCATCCCTTCTCTGTGAGCTCCTTGAGCTGGCGGCGAAACTCATCTAACTCCGCGGGAGACATCCTATAGATTCGTCCTCTAGGCACCTTACTACCTGGGACAACCTCTATTGCATGGACAACCTCCCTTTCCACCACGCCTGTGGGCTCCTCAAAAAGGTCTGAATATTGAGCGACGACTTGTTCTATCTCTGGGGGTGATTTAACGGCCTCTCCTTTCTCAGAGACAAACACTAGGTACATGCACTCCTCGCGATTCTGCTTGTAGTAGTTATAAAAAGATGAAGCGCACATGCAGCCGTAGTTCTCCACTTGACTGCTGGCTTTGTACTTCTGCAGCCTAACGGTCCTACCATTTCGCAACTTGTGTATCAACACCTTTCTATCCCAATCAAACTGTGGTTGCGAGACTTCGAGGTAGTACATGCCTAGTAGCATATCGAATGGCAGTTCGTCGCTAACCAGGAAGGAGATCTTGTGGATCACTTCCCCTCCTCCATAGGAGAATGAACAGGCTACGTCCTTGACATAGTCTTTTACTACCATTTGGTGCTTGTTGGCTAGCGTAGAAGCTACAGTTCTGCTAAGCCGATGCACTTGGTCCCCTAAGCGCAGTCTTTCCACACAAGCACGGCTGATGGAATTTCGTGTAGAGCCTATGTCTGCGAAGGCGCCGACCTTGCGACCACCTACATCTACTTCTACCACGAAATGTTCACCCTTTGGACCTCTACTTATCATCGCTCAAGAGTCCCTGGGGTCTTTCCCTGACCACTCAATCTCTATTACTCTCTAACTCTTCTAGGATCTCAGACACATCTTTCGAACATAGCGTCGGTGGGTCTGAATGTGCCTGCGGGGCGATGCGTGGGTTACTAGCCTTGGCCAACGCCTGAAGTGGGGAAGGCAATGTTTCCACTTCAGCACGAGTAAGAGCGGCTAACACTCCTATTGGCCCGGGGTGTTTCCCTGTGAGCTGCTAGAAGAAGCACTCCCAGGGTTTGAAGATAGACCCACCATCGTTGGTGAGCCTACCTTCGTGGTGACCTTCTTACCGCGACAAGTCCTGGACGTGTGACCATAATGGCCACAGTTCATGCATGTACCCCTAGCAACGCGGTCACGCCACACCTCATACTCTAACCCAATCTTCACCCATGCGGGTGTTCCTTGGTCGCCCTGACCCGTGGACCGTCCTACCTTCTTCTTCCCGGTCCCCCTAGCTTTTTCCTTGATGGGTGGCACGACTCCACCATCTGAAGTCTCACCAACCCCACCGTGCTCTGTGAACTCCCCAAGATCTGAGTAGTCGTCTATCTCCGTCGTTTGACCATCGTGGTCAACAAACATTAACTGACCATTTTTCTTCCAATCTTGGGGCAGTCTCTTCCTACATCGTTGGGTACCTTGTGCGCAGATCCCAACTTTGCCTCTATGTCCAGAGCTTTCTTACTAAAAGAAGCGAAGGTGTGCTGATCGACATAGGCCTCATCAACCAACTTGGTCCTTACCTTTGTAGGTAGGCACCTTAGGTAATCTGTCCGGAGAACCTGCTGGACAAAGCGCACACCAGGTACCAGGAGAAGGCGTTCTACGGTGTCTGTAAGCTCTCTAACATCCTTGAACCTGCGGGAACAAAGGTTGTTGATAGCATCGGTGGCCTTTTGAGCCCCTTGCGGGTCATGCCACCTGTTGTAGACTGCCCGAACGAACTGTTCCAATGTTTGAGCCTGAGCCCAGGCATCGAAATCCTGACCGTAGCCCTGTTGCTGCACTAAGCCATTCAACCAGCGGGCTGCTGATCCCTCTAAAAAGGAGGCAGCCACTACAACTTCCTGCTCTGGCCTTGTGAGCTTGTGCCTCACTTAAGTAGGCACAGTCGTCACCCAGGTGTCCAAGTCTTCCTCCTTCTTGTCTCCGAAGAAAGGCTTGGGACTCATTAGAGGTATCTTGGGCATCCATTGCATAGGCTGCATGGGCCCAGGTGCTTGCTGAAGCGGCTGCATAGCCACTGAAACAGGCCGTTGCATACTAACCTGAGCCTGGCTTGACAGTGGGACTGTAGTGACCACTGTCGTAGATGGTACGGCTGAGACTGAATGAACTGGACCACTAGTTGTTACTAAACCACCCGGGGAGGGCATGCCAAACATGGGAGAGAAAGTTTGCCCTGTGCGTTGCGGCATCGATGATGGACCCGCACCTGCAGGGGGAACTACAGCAAATTGTGGGGGCCTCACTATTGGGCGAGTGCCCCGTAGTTCAGCCAGAATTTGTTTCTGGCCTGCTACCAAATCAGCCAACAATTCCTGTTGAACGCTTTGCGCTTCCGCCACTGAAAGTAAGGCTCCTCGCAGCACATGGAAAGCAGGGTGTAATGTTGACTCATCTAGTCTTTCCAGTCTGCCTAGCTCCTGAGCTCTACTCTCTAGTCTAGCCTTTCTTTGCATAGCTTTCCTTCTCCTCTCTACCACATCGTCCATCTGTCGTTGTAACTCATCCTGAAGTTCTTCTGCCTGCCGGATTTCTAAGTCCTCCGGCGTGAGTGGAGACTGGTTGACTCGCACATGACCAATCTGACTAATGGGAACCTGAGAACCACCCTCACTGACTCCTGACAAAGAGGGCTGTGTAGAGGGTTGCGTCATAGATGAGGTAGCCATGGCTGCACTGATGCTAGTTGTAACTCTAGCCCTAGCACTGTCCTCAGCTGCCCTCGCTCTCCTTGCCGCCGCCCTCTCTCTAGCCTCTCTTCTCAATCTTCTCTCGTCTCCTGGACCTAACTCCACGAATGTCAAGGGTCGACTGCGGGCAGTCCTGCGAGTAGTCCTATGGTTGTCCACTAGTAACTCCTCCTCACTTGTGCTTGGATCACTCATGAGCTACAGTGTGTGTGATCTAAACTAGAATCCACACTGAATCCTACCTTAGCTTGACACACATCCACGTAAGATACACAACTACTTACGGTCGGCTGGAACATAAATGATTAGGTGATGTAGTTGCAACTAATGTCAGGTCCTACAGGAAAAATAAATTCTATTTTTGAATTACCCTGGAACAGATTGCACTACAGCAAGGATTTAATCTATCTGTAGCTGTTTGTCAGTTGTTAGCAAAGTCTGTCACAACTAGATAATCAAAATAAAAATAACATCTTCTGTTGGAGATGTACACTGAATGGCAGATTGTATGTTGATTGCCACTGCGAACAATTACCAGAATCCCCCCCTCCCCCTGTATCCTTCTTGAGTAATCACTTTGTGTCAACGTCCCTGGGCATCTGGTTTAAGCAGCGTGTCTGAAGGTGTGCAATCCGGCCCACCCCTGTGCCCCGTCTTTGCCGAACATGCCAGCCAGTCCACTCTTATTTACCCTCGTACGGAACGAGCCTTACACCCGGTTGATCTGGTTGATCAGGAGGAATTTAGAGAGCGCCCCCATCTCTTCAGGAATTATTTAACGTCGCAGTCAGGACGACGATCACAGCCAGATTCAGATCCGAGTCCCCAACCAGAAATGTTTATAGACGGTCTGGTAAGCGTCTCATAAAAGGCTGGCATGCCCAGGTAGACCTCTAATGCGCAAGCAGCAGAACCAAGGACTTGCGCCCAAGCATGCGTGTACTAGTCCCAGCGGGTTGGCATGGTGACCGTGACCCGAGTGCTTCGTCCAGGGCCCTTCAGAGGCTACGCCCGTCTCCCACCAGCTTGATGCCCAGGAAGAATGTCGACTCTCAAGGTTGAGCGCTCGCGACACCTCACATCAAGAGGACTCTCAAGACAGAACTCACTTCCTCACGGTAAGAAGAGATGAAAAGGGTACATAAGGAAGAGAGCAACGTACCTCATTAATGCTGCCCCTAACCACAGATTTCTCACCGGTAACCTGATGTGCAATTATGATGACCGGTCTTTGCTTCGGCACAACCAACAGCAGAATGCGGTTCCACCTCAGCTGAATATGTCACATCAGCGAGTTCTCATCATCCAGCATACATCCCGTATGTCACCACATAGCTCCCTGGCGCGCCCACACTACCCTGGGCCGCCTATCATTCAACGCCAATGCCTTATCACTGCCCCACACCTCATGTGAAGCACCAATAGCTATTGCGAAGAATCAATGAAGCGCAATATGAACCAGCTCCGGTACCAAATTGCAAGGAAAATAAGCAACAGCGAGATGACAATCCCATATCACACCATCACATTGCAAGCCAAATAGTCACACCGTGTCCAGATAGCAGCATTGCACCAATAATACACCAATGGAGTTTCGTAGCACTGAAAACCAATGTCCGTGGAGAGCACACTCTCTCCTCTCAACAAAAGAGTCCAGTTCCCTTACACTCACACTTGGCGCTCAACGCCCAGCCTACTCCTACACAGCTACTACAGGCTACAAAAAGACAATGCAACTGCTGACATCAGCAGCAACCCGAAGTACTTGAAGATGCCGCCCATGCAGACCATCGCCAATACAAGGTACATGCCCTCACATCATCATCATCATCATCGTCCTTCACCTATCCCCTGACTTCACCCACACCTGTCCTCTCTATCA
>BFEA01000038.1:3994326-4010065 GCA_003427395.1 Chara braunii
GAACTCAGAGATATGGTGTCCAGATAAGAGTTCACTTCCACTGGCTATGGCGGCTCAGCGCCCAACAACTCACTGTTCACACACGGATCACCCTGGATATCCCACACGCGACACGCTGAACACTCATGCAACACACACACACTTCACTCTAACTACAGCTATGGCAGCGATGGCTGCCTCTACCCTATCGCTTTGGCTGCACTTCGCCTCTCTTGCCCACTTCGACTTCGGGCTGCTGCAGAGCTCCTCGCACAAGCCGCTGAGACAGCGCTTCCGCATGGCTTCCGCAGGAATGAATGAATGGCTGTGCGCGGCCTCTTGATTTATACTTTTGTGACTCGTCGGTCTGCCCTTTTCCCTGGCCCACGGTGCACACAGTCCCAGGCGGTACTTGCTTGACTGGACCGGACTGACTGGGCTGGGACTGCTAACTCTGCATGGTGGACTTCCACCACTTGCCCACTTGCCTGTGACCAAATGTGGGCAACCTCGAAAGGCCACCACCGGGCCCTTCTAGAAGGCCGTGGGTTTGGCCTTTCGGTCCTGTCGCAGCTACGACCTTGACCCTTCAGGACTGGACTAGCTACGACCTTGACTCTTCGAGAAGCCTACAGCTACGACTTCTAGACCTGGCTGGACTCCTACTGGACAGGTCTACAGATCGAACCCAGGCTACCTACGGACCCTACGACGACCTATCAACTGTTACATATTTTATTAGAAAAAGAAAAGAAAATAAGACATTTGATTTTAAATAATTTCAAGTCAAACTAACATGAATACCCTTTCTTTGAAGCTTTTCTTTTCAACTTTCTTTGTGATTATCACGTCTCTTCTGTTCTTGTATCATATGTTCTCTACAACCCTTACATACAACCTTTTTTTACCCCTCATTGTGCTAACGGTTTCCCTTACCCCAACAATCAGAAAAAGGGACGCTGGACCCGGTTTCCAGCAGGTGCAGCTCCCCACCAATGGAACGGAGCCATCTATCCATCTAGGGGAGTAGAAGGAGTGTCTACTCTTATCAGCACGTCCTCTACTCCTCAACATAGATGTTTAAAAAAAAAAAAAAGAAAAAAAAAAAGAACGAAGTTGGGCGAGCAAGGCGAGCAGGGACCACGTGAGAACTTGGCAAGAAGAGCATGTAAGGTTGGTGGAATGGGTGCAGACATCCTTTACAGCCTGCTGGGATGGTGGCCGGAAGGGAGTTACCGACTGAGGGTCTCACACATCAGCTGCTAGCCCATGAGTGAGCGTGTCACATCGATACTAACCTTGCATTGAGGTTTTCTGGTTCTGGAGCAGGTGTCGGCGCTTGGCTGGAAGGGTAATTTACAAACGCAATAAGGTGGATTCTGGAAGGCGGCAACGGGCTGGTTCCTCTACACTTGCTTCCCCCTGGCTTTTGAAAGCACCGGTGTGCCATCTCTCTGTTTCGTGCTCCATATGAGTGATGCTGCAAGTTAGCATGCCGTACGGAGGACAGTATTGCTTTTGTTGAGCTTTGCTTCAGGAGTGATAACTTATACTCTTTGTCTTGCAAATTTGTGGTAGAGGAGGTCAGTTAGCCGCAAGAAAAAGAAGAGTAGAGTGTGTCCCATGGGTTGGGATGAGGATTGTTGGGAGGAAATGAGTGGGTGGTCATCGAGTGAAGTCCAAGATCTACTCAAGGGTTCATTAAAGGAGCGAGGGCTTCTACTCGAGGTTACTAGCCGACTGATCGTCTTCCTGTTCGCTTCAATTACCGAGGATCATCATCACTGGCAATATCTTTATCAGCACTGTCTTCACCATCTTCAGCGATACGTGAGTAGGTATCTTATCATCATCATCAGCAGCAGCAATTAGCATCACCAATCATCGTCATTATCAGCTGTATACAAAGGTAAGTTTCGCCATTATTATTCATGTCATCATCATCATTATCACCTTAACCGTGGGCACGAGGTGCGTGAATAGGGGTAGATTTAGGATGGAGTGTCTCTCTTTCTATTCTAACTCTACTCTCCTTCGTCATACCTTTCATCTTATCATCTCTACTTTTTCCTCCTTTCCCTCCTTTCTCTCCTTCCTCTCCTCTCTCCTGCACGTTGTTCT
Source organism: Chara braunii (assembly GCA_003427395.1). Classification (NCBI taxonomy): domain Eukaryota; kingdom Viridiplantae; phylum Streptophyta; class Charophyceae; order Charales; family Characeae; genus Chara; species Chara braunii. The sequence continues at coordinate 3,996,427 of BFEA01000038.1, forward strand.
GTCTCTCCGCCCTGCTTACTAGCTCGCTGCACTGGTTTGTGGTGCTTCTCGCCAGATTCGCAGTGTGGCAGTGCTGGTCCAGCGGTACTACGTGACGGCTTGTGGCGCCGTGAGCTGCCTTTTAGGGTTGCTTGCTGGCTTGCAAGGTCGTGTACTAGCGTGTGCTGAGGGAGAAGGGGCAGGGTACAAAGGAGGGAGGGAGTAAGGGAGAAGGAACGTTGGGGGCAAAGATCGAGGTACAGGGAGGTCGAGAGAATAAATATAGAAGGGGAGGGGGGAGACTCACATGCTCCTCATCTCAATATTTTGACATAAGGCGTTTTTTTCTCACGATCTGTTTTTTTAGCAATCCCTGAAATGCTATTCTCATCAAGATCGTCCTTCCTTTTTTCCTCCAGTTTAAGCTTTCTTCTTGACTAAATTAAAAATTTACTACTTTAATCAATCATCATCGACCACAAATATTCTCACAAGTAACAATCTAATTAAATAACTATAATAACTTCCTAATTATTTTTTTGAATATTCCTGATTCTTCATGACTCTCAAGCTCTGGATCTTCACTATTAGTTATCTTGGAGGGTATTATTTCATGCCTATTTATCTTACTATTGAATTATTGAATTTCTACATCTTATATACTATGTATACATCAGCTATTCTACCCTAATTCAAATGCCATAATCTAATCTGGTCTTTTAAGTTTCACAACCATTGTCAATTCTTCCACTTCATTATTTTCTCTATTAATAATCATTTGTTTTCCTCTCTGCGCTTCTATGTTTTTTCCGATGATTGGAGGATCATGGTAGTAAGGGAGAGCTCCACTCTGCAAGGGTGACAAGATGGGAAGTGTCGTCCTAGAGGGAGTGCGGGCAGAGTTAGGGGTCGCCCTAGTCTGGGGTTGGGGTGGGGATACTCATCCCAGCGGGGGCAGATTAGGGTAAGGGATAGGGGAGGGGATTGTGGGTCTGTCCCAAGTTGGGGCCGAGACGGGTTAACCATTTCGGTGGAAGCAGCTTTGGGATAGGTTCGTAAGAAGGGGGGAGGGAGGAGAGCCTCTTTCCCAATTTTTTGAGTAACAACGCTACAATTGAGACTGGGAGGCAGACAGTTGTCTTTAAAGATCCAGGACAAGAGTAGCACATCACCATCATGTCTTACCAAGCGTTGGTGCTTTGTGCTCTCGATTTGCCGACGTCAGAATGACGTTGGCCGGTGCTGGGGTATAGCCCTGTGACCTGCGGCAGCAGGAGCTTAAGGCCTGGTAGAGAGATCTAGGGATAAGTCGAGAAAGGAAGACAATCCAGTGGTGAACCGGGGGGTGTTGTTGTGGCAACCTAAGGGGTCGGGTTTCGTCTAAGCAGTGAGAACACGTAAGCTATGGTGGGTATTAAAGGGGATGATGTTGTCTTTGAGTGTTGCATTTGTTAGAGGGTAGAGGCTAGACGTTGAGCATAGAGTGTGAGGCCAAGTTATGATGATTAAAAAAAAAAAAAAAAAAAAAACATCATCATCATCATCATCATCATCATAATCATCATAATCATCCTCATATGTGGGACGATGAGCCCGGTTCTCTGCTTGTTCGATTCGGTCACTCCGGGTAGACTGTGAGGACCCCGGCCTCAATCTTCTTATTGGTAAATTCAACCTTGGGCAAAAAAGAAAAGAAAAAAAAAAGGACAAAAATCGCTCTTATCTTACCAAGGAGCTATTCGTCACATGTCACACGGTCATTTAGGCAATTAGAGTCTAACCCTTATGTGAGACCAAGTGACCACATAGCTAATAGACCGCTTCTTGGAGTGTTTGCGGATGTGATAACAACAACGACTGTAATGCAGATCAAACCTGTGATAACTATGCAGGCAACTGTCGTAACTGACCCAATCCAGAACAGGCCACACTAGAATCATCCCATGCAGTCTTCTCCTTGTTAGCACCTACCTCGACTTCAAGGATCTGAGAAGACAACAGTTCAAGGGGTTGAAGCAGGGGCATCAACACCCCATTAGGAAAACAATCAATCACAACAAGTAATGAGGGAAGGGGAGGATGAGGTTTCGATAGAGGAAGAAAAAACAGTGGAAATAAAAAAGGCAGTTCAAACAACCGCACAATCAACATGATAGCTTTCTTGGGCCAAAAGGGTAAGAGAAACTCTAAAAAATAAAACTTTAACTATTATAAGATCATCGACTGGCATGCCAAGTTGCCGAAGATTTGAAAGTTCCCTTTATAAAATTATCTTCCGGTCGAGTCTACTTCTTGACCTCGTTTCTTCTTCCCTCTGAACAGAAAGTGATTGATCAGGGAGGAAGAAAGACATTGGTTAAGCCATATCTGACAGATAAAAGTTACCTCAACAAGATGCGGTCGATACAAAACATGCTAGTAATTGGATGGTTTACGATGGAAGTGCACGCAGATCCACCAATCATAAATCAAGTGGACCCGTAAATGACTGTAAGGAATGAAGGATAGTCTAGATGTAGTGCAAAAGTTTTTCCTAATTGAACTGGCTCCTGCATAGAGTTTACAGTCAACCTATTAAATCAAGATAAAATTAGAATGGATGGCTAGAAGCACCTTCACTGGGACAGATCGAAAGTTTGTCTTTACTCGTTGTTGCCAAAAAATATCAGTCCAGAAGAAAGACGGGATCAACTTACAAAAGAGTTTTACTAGATTGAACAATTGAAGTGCACACTGCATCCACTCATGATTTCAGACAAAAGTATAAGATTGTTGATTTCATTGATCCGTTGTGTACCTATTTCACAAAAAAGGATAACTATGTAATGTTGGCCTTATATGAAGTTAGATCTTCCCAAGGACCAACCTTTGTCCCTTGACGACATCATCCCCTTCAAAATAGGGGGCAACCCATGGTGCGTAAGGCCATCTGAGCACAGTTGGATGCCTGCAGCACCCACATCAAGTTACCCACCCAAAGGGTCACCTGGAAAGAGACCCTCATCGATCTTAGCGATGGTTACCAGCAACACGAGGGTATGGTGGATGGGTGTATATTGACAAAATGACTCAGAATGGTCAGCCTTGTGGCTGGACATGGGACGGCAGGGATGATCCCCGCAGCTCTTTTAGGCTCCCTACTAATTGGACGCCACCTCAACAATCACCTGCAATTCGACCAAACGAGGGCTCAACGCCTATGAAACCAAAAAGGTCTGCAACTGTTCGTATACGATCTGCATCACCAACGGGGGCAGGGTTGAGAACTCAGACAAACAGAAGAATCTAAGTGGGGCACAAAGAACATAGCAAGGTGGTCCATATAGTGGATCACAAGCAGGTTCTTATCTTCCAGCAGGGAGCATGCCTAAGCACAAAGGTACAAGGGAAAGAGGGTAAACAAAGGAAGCATTCAGAACCAGGGGGAATCATCTGCTAAACAAAGGATCGCAGTCTTATCAACTAGCGAAACACTCAAGCCTCAAACCAGAATGAAGTCCCTAGTACGCCAGGCACATCAGGACCTGTACTAGTGGAAATCGATCCGCTGAAAGAGGGTTTTAGTCCACAGCCTATGGAGATAGCTCCGATACCGAGAGCTCCCCCTCTGCCAGATGTATTTCACTCGGCTACTAACACACAAACAAAAACAACAAAAGTGGAAACAGGACTGCAAAATGTGGCACTGTGGTCGTTGGAAAAATTGAAATTGATATTTGCATGACTAACAAAGGAATTTTTGGACCATACTTACTGTCAATTCATTCCTCTCTTGGAAACGAGCGAGAGCCTGAGAAGTTCCTTGCTACAGGGTCTCCCGGCAGGGGTTAACTAGCAGCAGATGTGCCATCACTTGTTCACAGCAGTGGCAACCAGGTTTCAGCCCCCGGTCGACAGTGTACCCGTTGCCCAACAGGATTCCCCACCTGACGGATAGATAGTAACCCTAAACCAGGTAAGTCCTACGCAGGTTAATCATTTGAATATTTCCATAATAACCACTTCCCTTACTGTATGTGACGGACCCGCCGGGATGGCGGTCCATCAGGATCAAGACAAAGGGATGAGGATGGGGGAGATGTAGATGGAGCTAGAAGGGACAACGCAGCTCCAACGCAGACTCAACACGCACATACTCCAAAGTGTGCAAATGAAGAATGAGACTGAAACAGACTGCAACCGGGGTATACCCCCAGCGGACTAACTGGACTGGACTGGTCTGGTACCGACAGTGGTACCGAGCAAGACTAGACTGGAGTGAATAAGCACACGACTTGTGGGATCAGGTCACGACCTGGTCCCATAGGCTTAATAGGCAAATAGCCAAACAGTCCTGACTCTAGGTCAGGGAAGCCAAAGCCACGCTACACGATCCTCAGACATGTAGTGGACCGCGAGATCCATAAACACACTTCCGCAAAAGTAGCGGAACTCTGCAACAAACAAGCTCCATGCGGAGTTCATTCGATGCAGCCTAAGCTACATAATGTGAGAGCAAAAGCAAATATACGATATACACATCCTAACTAACAGCAGGAAATGAAATGTAGCATGGTACAATCCTAAAGTCCTGGAGATGATTGCCTCGATGTTGAAAGGAAGAGAAAGCAATATGCCACAAGATAATGTCTTGTTGCTGAACCATTAAGAGTGGGATTGTATGAGAGTCTGTGAGAGGGGCTATGGAACCGTTTGAGCGTGCTTAAGTACGCACTCAAAGCCCCTCAGTGCGCGCTTAAAAGCGCCCAATCGCGTTTCGGGCATGCCCGCACACCAAAACATGAGCGCTCGCACCTAGTGCGGGCCCACACGTGGACGGGAACACGTGGGGGGATTTGCGCAAAAAAAATAAAATTGTGGGGGAGGTGGTTTTGGGGGGGTTGGGTGGGCGGTGGAGGGGGTCCAAGGGTTGTTTTGGGGGTTTGATGGCTGAGGTGAGCGGGGGTTGGGACCTGGGTGGGGGAGGTGGTGGCTCTCTCTCTCTCTCTCTTTCTGTGTGTGTGTGTGTGTGTGTGTGTGTGTGTGTATGTGTGTGTGTGTATATATGTATATATATATATATATATATATGTGTGTGTGTGTGTGTGTGTGTATGTGTGTCCCTGTGCGTCTATTCATGTGTGTGTGTGCGAGTGTATTTACGTTTGTGTGTTTGCTTGTGTGTGTGTATCTGTGTGCGTATGTGTGTGTGTGTGTGTCTGTGTGTGTGTGCGCATATATATGTCTGTGTGGGCGGGGGTGGGGGTTTATGTGTGTATCTTTTTTTTCTCGTTTTTATGTTTTTTATTTTCTCTTAAATACATATAAACTTAAAAAAAAACAATAAAAAACATGGGGTCATAGATCTCTAAACGATCTACAAACCCCTCTTTTTATTTGTTTTTTTTGTTTGCCCGCAAAACAATCCCTCTGGAAAAAAAAAAAAAACCCACCCATTTCATTTTTTTAATTATTTTTTTTTTCGTTTTTTAAATTTTTATCTAGGTTACCAGCCGGGCCGCCCTGGTCCCGGGTGGCCAGCCCGTGCAAGGACCAGGGAAGGTCCCCCCCCCCAAAAACAAAAAACAAAATCCAAAAAATCCGAAACAAAACTATGTTATGCAAAAAAATAAACTGAACGACTTTTGACTCCGGGTCACATCGAAATTCCTCACCAAATTCAGAATAAAAATTAAAATTTAAAAATATATATATATATATATATTTTTAATATTAACTGTTTTTGGCCCGACTGGGCAAGTGACCCCGGGCCACTTTGGTAGCCTAGTTTTTTATGCTTTCATAAAAAAAAATATAGCAAAGCTTAAGAAAATAAAATAGAAAACATAGGGTTGTAGATCTAAAAAATATATACAACCTTTTTTTTTTTTTACTTATTCTTTCCTATGGAAAATAATATTATCGCGCCCCTTAAACCTCGCTCAAGCGGTTTTGATCGCGAGATTGAGTGAAGCTAAGATATTTGAGTTCCGACCTGACGCTCAATCAGTGGGCGGTAACGCAAGAGAGGGTTGAATGCAACCTAAGAATCGAAACTCCTAAGGGCAATCACACACGAGGTGCGATAAGTTGTCAAACTCACAGTGAGAGAGTAGTAGTGAAACAAAACCAATGACCTTTATAGATAGACCATCAAGGTTGGTAATGCTCGACAAAAGGGCGACACCCTGCAAGGTCGATCATGAAAGGGGAGTCTGGAATAATGCGGAGATATGTCTAATTAAAGGCATACAATGGTTGATACTAGGGTGATGAGGATATTGGATAAGGAAAACGTGCACACAACTCACCAACTGAGAGAGAGCTAGATTTGGGAGCAGGGAAGCCAAAATAACGCTACGGTCGCTATACGTATACGATACCAAGGGAGAGCCCAACTCAGGGAGAACCAGTTAAGTAAGAACCATCATGCGACACAAACAAGAGAATGCACAAGGTGGGGTGGTGGTGTGAAGTAATCACGTCAAAAATAGTTGAAGTTGATAAAGTAGCTGAAGTTGTTGAGGTGGTTGAGGAAGTCGATGAAGTAGGAGTTGAGTCGATGCCGAAGCAGAGCCACGAAACGCTGACATACTGAAGAAGTTGATGATGGAGTACCTAATAGAATGAGTTAGTGGTAGGAGATAGGTATTGGATAACAGTGTCAGTCGTCGAGACGTCGAGGGCGTTGACGAGTGCATTGTGGACACGCGGAGGCGTTCGTCTCCCACTGGAGAATGGTCTTATAGGGAGTGGGCTCATCCTTAGCAATCTCCTCAGCCAGAGGCGGAGGAAGAGGGTCTGTCGGTTGAGTAGGAGTAGATGTCTTAGCACGACGAGCACGATCATATGCATGCATCAACATCTTGACATGCTCCAAGTGTTCTAGGGGCTCCCAAGTAGCCTCCTCATCAGGATAGCCCTTCCAACGCACTAGGTACTAGATGCATGGAGGGGTATGGTCGACAACTCGGATATATACGATGTCGGAAATGACGAACTCCTCTACGCCGAATACCTCGTCGCCTTTCGCCGACCCAATCATCGATTCCCCCGTGCCCACCGGATTGTCCACTTCATCGATCTTGGCGATGAACCAAGCGATCACTTTCCCCCGCTCTCTTCACAGTGGCCTCAGCCTCTTTCTCCTCCTCTCCTCATAAATTATGATCAAGTAAAGCATCAGTGAGTGATGATGGTGGCCACAAAAACCAGCAGGAGTAGTTGAGGCCTTGATGGTATCACCTGGAAGATAATCGACACTCAAGATCTGGATCCCTCTCTGCGGGTGTGGAAGATTGTCGTCAGGGGACGATGGCAACTGTCTCGCAAGGATATTGCAATTGAAGTGGGCATCAACATATCGGGCATAGACCTCGACTTGCATTTTTTTTTATGTGCCTCAAACGACGTCACATCAACCAGTTGCACATGTTTTCCCCTGCTTGTTGATACAGTGGGTCATGACTATCTTCTTCTTCCTCCTTCCTTCTCTCTTCTCTCTCCTCTCTTCCATTTTTCCAGCAGGTTCCTTTGTGTAAAGTAGTCTTCGGAGTCATACATGTATGCAATCAAGACATCGCATGACGTGTCAACTTTTGTGTTTGAAAGAACTTATAAAGCTTGTGTTCAACTACTCTTTTCTATTCTTTCCATTAACGGGCTTTGGGGTACTTTCGTTTTGGCCGGCGGGTAATGTATGGGATCAATGGTCACCGAGGCCTCCTTACTTCGAATTGTTTTTCGTTTTCTCAGGATTTTCATAATTTTATTTTCTTCAACTTTATGTAAGAATTGCATGCACCTTAGCAAACGTGCTAGGAATTTCGTTTTGCAGTTGGGAGCTTCAAAATTTGTTGGTGCACTTTTCGTCGATGTGTCCTTTCTTGCACATGAGTGTCCTTAAATCCGTCTTGGAAAACTTGATGAATTTTTTGAAAGAATAGGAATAGACGTATGACTTCGCGCATTTGATTCCGTTCATGGATATTGCTTTTGAATTTTTCAAATCAGGAACTAGTTTTAGAGTTGGATTGGACGAAGCTTAACTGTTTCGGTGCCTTTGTGTTTCTGCGTTGGTGCCATGCACGCAAGCCTCCCCCGCCATCTTCACCGTTTCTCCCTTGCGCCTTCTTCCTTTAACTCATAACTGATTTCCATCGTCTTTCCTTTGCGCTTCTTTCTTCCTCTCTTCATCTGAAACTCGGTCCTACTCCGCACCGCTCTTTGCCTCCTCTCCTTTCCCGCCTCTGTCCTCGTACAAGAAGGCCCTACCGATCCCCTCCCGATCCTTAGAGACATCATATGGTAGCGTGTAAGGAGGCACTAGACCCCCTCACGCTGCGATCTGATTGGCTATGAAGTGACTGGTGCGGCTCAGTATGACTTTCCTAAGGCGACAAATCCCTCTTCCCTTGCCCCTCTCTTCAATCCCTTCTCCTTCCCTCTCTCGTTTCTTCTACTTCCCTCTCCGCAATTCTAGAATCCGCAAGCGCATCCGGAAAACTCTCTCAACCCATATGTCAGTTGCAGGGAAGTAGTGGCTAGATGACGTCATGATCAGCGAGTCGGAAAGTCCTGACGAGCCCACTATAGTCTTGCGAGGCTGCGAGCTAGATAGCTTCAATGAGTTGCGCAATCTGGGTGAGTCGGCGTAGAGACTAAGTTAGCGGGGTGACGATCGTTGTGGAATGGAGGTTGGTACAAGGCTTGCGCACCTTGATTTCTCGTTATTTTTCATCTCATTTTGGAAGCTTGGTTCACAGCAAGACGTCGATCTCCTTCGCATCTCCTTGCATCCCTGTATATTGGTGTCTGTTCTTTTCGACCAAGTCACAACTTTGTCGACATTCTCTCTCTCTCTTAATGGTTGGATGATGTAACGACTTCCCTATTTTTTTCTGTATCTAAGTTACCACCCTGCTTGTCTCTTTAGTTCGATCTGATTTCACAGGGACAGGCATCATTGAACTTGAGAGGCTTGCGAGGACATGACATGCAACCTTGTTTTTTCTCTCCCTGGCCCTTTCTTTGATGAGACTCGTGGTCTGAGTTTATGGTAGTAAACGAGGTGTTGATGACCTCCTATGTCTACCCCTTTCCTTTTTCACGATCGAGTTTTCTTTGGGTGAACTCAGTCGAGTACAAACGAGTTGAAGAATAAGCACATTTTTTTTGTATGATTGGTTTGCAACTCTGCAGTTTTTATGTTTTGAATGGAGAGAGCGACCGGACTGCGGCCTTCCACGTCGGATTCTGAACTATGTGGCGAGCGATTGCGCGATGTAATTCAAAAACATGATCCCACATGCATATCCCCGCCTTTCTGTTCGAAAAGCCATCGCGTAGCCCGCATGGAAGTTCAAAGATACTTTTTGGATCAGATAGACGTTGACAACTGTGCCCGCCCGCTTTTACGCACGGCGATGGCCATTTCTCGCTAAAACTGGGACCACACGGGAGATTGCAGTTCTCTATGTGTCTCCACACGCAATGTCCCAAAAATCCTTGGCATACCCCATTCTGCTGTTCTTTGAGGGCCTTTTTCTGCATTTTAGACATTCGGACTGGAAGACAGCGCAGGGCGTGGGGTTGAACGACACACATGTGCCACAATAACAAATACTATCACAACTAAAACTCAGGAAGCCTGGAAGGACCTTCAATTCATGCTACCAAAAGGATCAGACCCAGCAAAAAGAACAGACCTGCTAGACAACTTCTCTACAACATGGACTGACAAAAATCAGCGCTTGCGCAATCTCGATCAGTTTTATAATCTGCAGTGGCAACCCTGGCTCGCAATAGAGAGCCTGTGGGAGCACCTGCCAAAAGAGCACTTCCAAGTGGAGTATAAACTTACGAACATTGTACTTATCCTGGACGAACCCCCTGCTACTCCTCCCTCCCCAACACCCCGTCACTAACCACCATTCCCAATCTCTCGTGCTACCCAACCAACTGCTTATCAGCTGCCTCTCTCTCAACCTGCCTCCTCAGCCTCTTCCTCTGCTTGCCGCCAGGCCAGGAAGTGACACTCTGAGATCGGACCTCCCCATGGTCTGCAACCGCTCCACTGCCAACCCCACCGCTCCCTGTTCCTCTCTGCCCCTCTCTCCACGCCCCTCTCAGCTCCCCTCACCAATGAAAGAAGCCCCACCTGCTACCCATTGCCAGACAGGGTTGGATCTCCTCCATGGATTTACCACATCATCGCCAAATCCTGTGTTGTGGAGACTCGAAGCAGGAGAGGGCTTAAGGGTTGAACTCAGAAGGGGGGCCAAAAGGGGAGTAAATTTAGCAAGGTTAATGGGTGGATAATAAGCCCACCCCCCAAACTCTTTAGATATCAACGGTCATGGGCCTCGAGCTTTGGTTACAAGAGTATACGGTTCAGACAATTCCAACATGTTTCACAGACTGTATAATACTGGGACGCTGGACCCGTTCTCCAGCAGGTGCGGCTCCCCGCTGGCACTAGTGGGGACCACTTACAGAGAATGTTCTTACCACTTCTGTAAGTGACACCCCCCCTCAGAGGTTGCCTTACAAGAAAAAAAGGGGGCAAGTACGTTGAAGTCACACCCAACGTTCAGAATAGGAAAAATGGAGCAAAAAAGGAGACCCTAAATATACTCAGCGCCACTGCAAGTACTGACTGGCGAAGTTTTCGACCCCCGCTAAACTTGCACATTTCAAAACTCACACCATGACACCGACGCCACTTTGTCTTTTCTTGCCGATTTCAAACTAAACGTGTATCAGAACCACAGTCTGCCCCCAGAAAAAAGAAAGAAAAAAGGAGGGATTGCCACACTGCCTCCAGGGGCCATGTCCCACTTACCTTGTAGAACTAGTTCTACGTACTAGCTTTCAACCACGCACGGCATCTCGCAACCCCTGAGATCATTCCAGCCCTCTGTCATAGAGTCACGAAAACAATAAATGTTTTTATTTTCCCATTTCATTTTTTTTTTTTTTTTTAATATAAGTCCATGGTGTTGTAAAGGCCAGTTACTAGGCACAGATTGATCACCGGAAGCGGTCGGCCATGGTCGCTCTCAGGAGGTGGGGCCACCACCCATCCCATCCTCACGTCAATACTCCTAGCGCATCCCCTATCCCTACTATCCTACCTCAGTGTGACCAGCACTCAGGACCGTCACCCTACGTATAGAGGGGAACTTGGACCGGACAGTAGTGACAGGCACCAGGGCTAGCTACCCAGCCCTGGTTGAAGCATAGTCTAACGAGCCTCGGCGTACGGGTACGTCGGACGCAAGGCTCAAGCAATCACCTATAGGCCCCTAAATTGACCAACCAGAATCTCACGCCCTCTACTCTCCCACCGCAGACCTAGCTGTATATTTAATGCGGGGTACTTATCATCGAGACACCTATCATCATCACCAGTTGGAGCCGACCAAGCCAAACAGTGACTCACACCCTCTACTCTCCCACCACAGACCTATCATCATTATCAGTTAATCGTGACCTCCACCCAGCCCTTTTTTTTTTTTTTGTGTGTGTGTGTGTGTGATACATGCCCAGCTGGGCAATGTATGTACAGCCAAGGATCCGCAAGGTGATGAAAAGGACCGAATGGACAATGCAGTGTTAGTGGAATCTCAACAAGCAGTGTACATTTTTTTATTTTTTATTTTGAAACGGGCCCAGTGCCCAAGGCTGATATTACCAATAAGAAGATTGAGGCCTGGGTCCTCACAGTCTACCCGGAGTGACTGAACAGAACATGATACATACAAAATGGCACTTCGTAGCACAATGGAAGACTTGTATATAAGTCCTGACCTGACCGGGACTGACAGGACATCTCATCATACTTCACACATGTGAGAGGAGGAGGAGATACCAAACTGTTGCATACCGTAATGGTGCAAACCAGAACAAGGACGGACCTCCCTCACATAGTACAAGATAGCGCAGTGGAATGCTAGGATGCCAATGATCAACCCAATCAATGTTGCAATGCAGACTAAACATACATCATCCTAACCCTTAAGCAGCATTGGCCGGGGGGGGGTTGGTCGATGGTCCGCTCCGCGCCAGACTTGGGGGTGAAGTTTTCCTGCGGGCCGGCGGATGGAGGCGATCGAGGNGTTTTCCTGCGGGCCGGCGGATGGAGGCGATCGAGGGGGGGGGGGCGTGCAGAGAGGCGCGCGTACCGAAATATTAACAGCGCGCCAAGAAACGAGAGAGCGCGCCCAAGGGGGGGAGTGGCGGCAGGCGTCGATGCAAGGAATATCTCGAAGCGCCCGCTGTCGATAAGCGCGGGTCCTTTTTTTTGTTTTTTTGTTTTTTTGTTTTTGGCGTGTTGTTTCCCGCTTTTCGTTTTTCTTTTTTTTGTTTTTTCTTTTTGCCTCCTGGGCCGTGGTCCCACTAGCGAAAGGGGATAGGATAGAAATCCTGAATCTGGCTATGTTTTATGGAGAGATACAGAAAAGCAGTTCTATCTCGATTTCCTGCTCCTGTCCTCGAACATGTCCAGATTCAGGCAATTGTTTTTTTTTTTGTTTTTGGCGTGTCGTTTCGTGCTTTTCGTTTTTTTTCTTTTCTCATTTTCATTTTCTTTTTCTTATTCTTTATCTTTTTCTTTTTCTTTTTCTTTTTTCTTTCTTCTCGATTGAAAAAAAACTGCAAAAAAAAAAAAAACTGCAAAAAAAAACAGCTGCAATTTTTGAAAAAAAAAACTGCAAAAAAAAACAGCTGCAATTTTTGAAAAAAAAAACTGCAGCCGTTTTTAGCGGCAGACCAGCTAATGGAGCGTGGGATCACCGGCCAGGCTCTCGCGTGTCGTTTTGTTTCCTTTTTTTTTCTTTTGTTTTTGGTTCTGTTTTCGACAAAAAAAAACCTTTGCTTTTTTTTTGTTTTCTCTCTCTCTCTCTCTCTCTCTCTCTCTCTCTCTCTCTCTCTCTCTCTCTCTCTCTCTCTCTCTCTGACATAGACACAGACACAGACACACACACGCCGAAGTATGGGCCTCGCCACACCACTCTGAAAATGTGCAAAATGAGAATGAACTTCCCGCTACAACATAGCCAGATGCGGCCGGCAAACTTTTGTCTTTTTCACTTTTGTCTCTCTCTCTCCCTCTGTGTGCGTGTGTGTGCGAGCGTGTGTGTGTGTGTCAGAGACAGAGTGCGGCCAAAGTTCTGCCATCGCCAATGGCACGAACCAAGGCAGCGAGGCCCACACACACACACACAGACACACACACACACACACACACACACACACACAGGCGGAGAGACAGATGGGACAAAGTTTGCCCATGTGTCTGTGTGTGTGCATGTGTGTCAGAGAGAGAGAGGGGAAAAGATTGCATGTGTGTGCGCGTGCCTGGGCGTTACAGAGAGAGTGCAGCCAAGAGAGTGTGTGGGTGTGTGCATGGGTGTGTGGCAGAGGGAGAGTAGAGTCAAGACTCTGCCATGGCCAGTGGCAAGAGTCGAGAAAAGAAAAAAGAAAAAAAAATGGTGCGCGATGTAGCTATGGCGCACATATTTTGAAGAAAAAATAAAAAAAGGGAAAAAAAAAACAGAAAAAAAATGACGAACTTTTCGATCATTCTTGTTTTTTTGTCTCCCTCTCTCTCTCTATCTGTCTTTCTTTCTATCTGTCTCTCTCTCTCTCTCTCTCTCTCTCTCTCTCTCTCTCTCTCTCT
>BFEA01000038.1:4038659-4054978 GCA_003427395.1 Chara braunii
GAATTTTATGAATAATTAGAAAGGAAGAGTCTCGATAGTAAGATTAAAAAACAACAATAAACTTAGACCGCCTTCCAGTAAACGTTATTGAAGGAAAGCAAAGGATGCTCAAGAATAATCAAGGTACGTATAATTGGTCTACATGGGCTGTTGAAAATACTCATACACTCATATGAAGCAAATTAAGTGTTATTGGTCGGGTTGAGTTACACCATGTATTTCGAATGAATATTGGAGAAGAAACCAATCCGATAAGAAGGAATAAAAATGGCAATAAACGTAGTCTTTTCCCAAGACACCCATGCTATCCCGAATGACCTCCTCTCGCCTAGACCTGTTCCAAAAAGTCATGTTCTCTACCCCCTTTGCTCCTATTTCATCAAAGTCGCCCAAGCAAAAAAGAAGAAGAAAAGTGAGACCATCAACGGTTTGCCCGACCTCGATCGCTAGGAATGACTTTTCCTCGACCCACGACCTTCGGGGCTGGCTGGGGGGAGGTGCGGTACGCCGCATAGACCCATTTATGGCGGTGGTGCAATGTTGTTGTGGTGGAGCCAACGCCTACTTCTGAGATCTGGGCCTCGTGCTCAGGTGAGGAGAATGGGTACTACGGACTACTTCCTAGCGATCGGGGCTCGGAAAGGTAGGTGAGACATGTTACCTTTTTCAAATCTTTTGTGGACGGATGACTGACTTAGGATACCTAAGGTTGGCCGCAAGTAGGAGCCGCCTCGATTACGGTGGATTGGAGTCAAAAGAAGTTCCGATCCCAGTGACAAATTTATCCGAACAGGAAAGTGAGCCCTGCCGGAGAATGGCAAAGGGCAAGCATGGATAAACGAGGTACGTATGACTCTATTGCATGGGGCCTCGAAAAGACTAAGGGGCGTATAGGATCATAAATCGAACATAACAAACGAATGAGACATATGAAAAAACTAGGAGGAATGTTAATTAACCTCAATAGAAGTTAAAAAAAGTTCCGGTCTTGATCAAACATTTGCAAGAACATGAAAGCGCACCTGAACATGAAAGTGCTCCTATACGAATAAATTCCGATGTAAGTTAACATTGATTAACCTCGATAGACGCGTTGAAAAAAAAAAAAACGAACTGACTTTTTTTTTTTTTTTCGTTTGTGCTTTGCATTTTTTTTTTTTTTTTTTTTTTTTTTTTTTTTTTTTTTTTTTTCCTACCTGATACTATATACTATATTACTCTTCTTCATATAATTATATCTATATATGAATGTTTTGAGCTGTATTATTTTTGTTCCGGTTGTCTATATGCATCTTACTCCTATCCACCGTGACATGCCCGTGTACAAATACGTACGTACGTGCCCATTCATTTGGCAGAGGATCAATAGTAATCTATCCACCATTTCAACATTCTCTTTACTTGCGGATAGGTCCTTGCATGTTCCGTGGAAGTGTCGCAAACGCCGGGGGCCTTTTNTTTTCGTTTGTGCTTTGCATTTTTTTTGCGTTCTTTGTGTTGCACTGTGTCTTCTTTGTTTTTCTTTTTTTTTTGTCTTTTCTACCTGATACTATATACTATATTACTCTTCTTCATATAATTACATTTATATATGGATGTTTTGAGCTGTATTATTTTCGTTCCGGTTGTCTATATGCATCTTACTCCTCCTTTCCACCGTGACGTGCCCATGTACAAATACGTACGTACGTGCCCATTAATTTGGCAAAGGACCAAGAGCCATATGACACTTTAACCAATAGTAATCTATCCACCATTCGAACATTGTCTTCACCTGCGGATAGGTCCTTGCATGTTCCGTGGAAGTGTCGCAAACGTCGGCGGCCTTTTGAAAGGGTTGTTAATGATCCTTTGGTGTCCTCGCCGATAATATCAGACTTTGCTCGGTGTCCTTCCATTGTTCCAGGTCAAGTCGGTTTGTTACCATTCGAGGGTCCTTCTTCCTCATCGAATCATGGATTGGGATTACGTATAGGTTCGGATATTACTCCATGTCGCTCTACGAGTGAGACGGCAATGCCATCACAACACGAACACGCAAACGTGGACGACCACCTTCCCAAAGTCGTCGAACCCGGAGGTCTTTATTACAGGCGGTAGGTGCTGTAGATGAGTCAGCTGCTCGCAGTAGAGATAAGCAACCGGTGGTAAGTCAAAATTATACTCTTGATTGTTCTAATGAAGAACAATGTAGTGATAGGTCTCTATCTTTTCGACAATCAATTCCATCGATGAATGATTTCACAAGCCCCGTATTTTTCAACAGAATGAGTCGAGGAGATAATAATGTTGGTACTGATCGCATTAACTGTCCTAGAAATCTCTCTATGGTCTTGCAAAGTGAACGTCCACTTGAAATTCGTACGGATGTTGCAATAAATGCAGATTCCGTTTCGGTTGTCGAAAGATCCGTTTCACTCGATAATTTTCCCTCGCACTCGGCACATGTGCACAATTGTTCATCATCCACATTGACTGCCGATGTCCCACAAAAATTTATGGAGAGTAATGTTTTTCCTCCCTTGACGGATGTTCATGCAAATTCATCTTCTGCTGCCATGACCCTGCCGAATTCACCGAACACGTTCATTAGAAAGTTTGTTGGATTTCATAATCGACGGAAAAGATTATTATTATGGAAACCGATTCGTTCAAGGCGCAACCGACGGTACCATATGTTATTAATTCGACAACTCCGTGCAAATAAAGTCGTGCGTCGTTTGTAACTTGGATTGTTGTCGTCGATGCCTAACCATGTGTCATCGGGCTATGATGCAAGTGCAATGGTTGTTGAAAGTACTGTAGAGGCTGGTGAACGAATGGCGGGCATCAGGTCCCGTTCTGCCATTGCACTGGTTGTCGCGTCTAGCGGCATAGCGGCGACTCTTTTAACGGGGGGTCGAACGTTTCACTACCGATTTCGGGCACCTTTGAAACCTGATAACACGCATCCCTTCTTGATTGCGAAACAAAGTGATCGTGCGGAACTTATCCGCCGTGCCGACTTGATTGTTTGGAACGAGGCTCCGATGAGTAACAAGTTTCACTTGGAAGCTCTTGACATTACGCTTCGGGACCTCTGTAACAATGATAAGTCGTTTGGTGGGAAAGTTCTACTTCTCGCTGGGGATTTTAGACAGGTTTTACCCGTTGTGAAACATGGATCGCGAGTGCAACAAATTGATGCGTCCATGAAAATGTCTCATTTGTGGAAACTTTTAGAGATTCATCAACTGACTGAAAATATGCGAATCTTAAGCTTAGGGGATGACGAAATGGCACGAATGTATGACCATGTTTTGATGCGTATTGAGAATGGTGACCATCCTCACGTTCTTCCTAATGAACCTGCTGCGGTCAGATTGCCACGTGAGATTTGTACGGATAAACCAATTGATGAATTGATTTCATGGACGTTTGATGATGTGTCCAACCATGTGGGCGATGCCGAGTATTTCTTGCCTCGATTAATTCTATGTCCTACTAATGAGGATGTTGGTTCTGTTAACAACCGTGTTCTTGATGACTTCCTTGGGGAGGTGTGTGAACTTTTTAGTGTTGATTATCCTGATTCAGATGATACCGGGCTTGGTATTGAGCGGGAGTTCTTAAACTCTCTTGATGAATCTGGTCTTCCACCTCACAAGCTGCGCTTAAAAATTGGTGCACCTGTGATGCTTTTGTGAAATTTATCGCCGAAGCAAGGACTTTGCAATGACACAAGGCTGATTCTGAAAAAGATCGTTAATGATGATTTGTTGGAAGTGACAATAATGCACACGGGTAAAATAGCACTAATCCCCAAGATTAATCTGACAAGCGATGGTGAGACTACTGGGTTCAAATGGTTTAGGAGGCAATTTTCAGTCCATCTTGCTTTTGCTGTAACAATTAACAAGTCGCAAGGACAAACGGTATCACGTGCTGGGGTTTCGCTACGCAAACCGGTTTTTTCGCATGACCAATTCTACGTTGCTTTGTCGCGTGTTGGTCATCCCAACAACATCCGTGTTGCGTTGCCTGTTAAGAATTTTTTTACGAAGAATATTGTATATCATGAACTTTTGGGATGAGTCCTTCTTTTTTTTTAAATTAATCCTCGACATTCCAACAATTCGATCATATTCTTTCTTTGCAGGTGACTCCCGAATGCCGCATAAGTACGACACTCGTGCTAAGAGGAAAGCAATGGCAACCAGCAATACCACTCAGTATGATACAAATATTACGTCGAAAGCTGGAGCAGAATATTCAGAGAGGTCGAAGAAAAGTGGGAATGATGAGAGGTCGGTGAATCTTGGAAGTGAACATCCTCGGGATGATCATCCTGTTTTGCGTGAGGTTGAACGTGAACGTTCCCAAGAGAATACCCTTGATCGTGCTGAGAAAATGGTTGTGGGCGGGAATGGTGACTACTGCCGTGTTGATGGGGATGGTTCGTGTGGAGGTCAGTCGAGTAGACCTATTAACCTTACATTTCACGATCTCGAGGATGATAACGTTACATGTGATTCGAAAGGAGATTTGGTTGAATCTACATTCGTAAGAAAAAGGAGCCGTCGTACGAAAACTAATGTTTTGGATTCGCCCGGAGTGCCTGAGCCTACGCTCGGTAATAATCGGGTGGAACAACAACCGGTTGGTCGTGAAACAGGAACTCAGATTTTAAGAGCATTAAATGAGCTTCCAGTTGAGGCACTTGCATCTCTTGACTTTTGTGCACCACTCGCTGGACGTGCACGTGTTCGTGATTCGTGTTCGCAATCTCAACGCAGTAAACGCGAAAGAGATGTTTGTGTCATATCGCAACCGCAAAATTGTGCGGGTGTTATTGTGGTGTCCGATGATAAGGATGAAGCCGCAATCCGTGCTCCGAATCCGCGCGCTTACCTTGAGAAATGGTTCGAGGATGTGAAAAAGGTTGGCATACAAAATGTCTTGACCGAGGTGTTTTTTGAAATGTTTGTCAAAAGTGCCATAGTCGTAAAAGATGGACGAATATGGAAAAACTTTCTCGAGTGGAAAAGAAACAAACTCACTAATATGCGGTTGAAACGAAAATCCCCTGAGGCTCTTCCTTCAAACCCGTTGAAATGTTTCGGATTTGGAGGTTTCTTCCATGTTGAATTCACTTTTGAGCGATGAGTGTATTGCTCTCTCTAATGAGGAGATTACTAGGATGATATTTGATTTGCCACATTGTCCAACAGAAGGGTCCATTCTCCAACCCTTTTACAGATATGCACGGATACAACAACTTCTCAAAAGGATTCCTCCTGTGGTTGCTTCTTCCACTGCTCATTGCGCTCCAGTCAGTAGACTCCCCCTTCAAGCAGCATCTCCTCCAAATTTTCAACCTCTCGCGGATTATGCTTCACCATCCAATATGTCAACGCCGATCGTCACTACTTCTGTTGTTGTTTCTGCTTTGCCGGCCGCTACAACTACTCCGTCTCCTATCAGTTGTGTTGTGTCCGCTATTACGTCATCAATAAACCATCTTCATGTCCATACAGCACCCTTGGAACAACCAAGTTCTTCTAATTTTAACATTATCGTCTATGACTCTCTTGAGTCTATTGGTCCCAAGAAGACACTTGCACATCTGTCCTATCTTGACAGTTCTCACAGGGTGCAAGATATTGTGGAAGCAGCAGCGGAATTGAATACGAGCATGAACACTTGGAGATGTGTGGATGTTGCAATTCATCTCGATTACAATCGACAAAGACAGGGTCGATTCAGAAGTTTTGAGGAGTATCGTCGAAAAATGTTGCAACAAGTTTCTATTCGTGAGGTGCTGCAAGAGTATTGTTCAAGTGAAGGAAGTTGATTGGTCTTATAAGAGAGATAGAAAGTGAGAGACGTTGATTGCGCGGTCGTCCAGGCGTTGCCTGAATGGCAGATTTTTTTATGGTCAGTCTCGGTTTTGATTAAGTAATTGCACTTACAAAAGAGATAGGAAGAGAGATAAAAATAAATGGGGGGGCGGGGAGAGAGAGAGAGAGAGGGAGAGAGAGAGGAAAATAATTTTGATTTGATATTATTGCGTTTTTTTACGTCAAGGTGGATTCCATTACGCAATAATTGTGCCTTGATCATATTGTGGGCACTTGCTAACTTTAATGGAACGATAATTCCTCATATTAAACTTCTTCTCTTTGTATACTGGTGTTGGTGTTTTTTTATTCTTTGTTCTTTTGTTGCTCTCTCTCTCTCTCTCTCTCTCTCTCTCTCTCTCTCTCTCTCTTTATGTCTCTATTTTTTCTTTTCTTTCTATCTCTCTTTGTCTGTCTCTGTTTCTCCTCGGCCTTCATCCTACTTCTTTTTTTATGATTTAAATTGATTTTTCAATTTGTCACTTTTTTTTTTCGTCAGTTAAACTCACACTTCATAGCCAGTTTTGGGCTATTCTTTATTACCCTGTGATTCATTTTTTGTTTTTGAAGTCTGTTTCAGTTTATGTGAGTGGTTTGTGTTAGGTTCCCTACAACATTTCTTATTTTTGCGGGCATTGCCCGCACCGCCCGCACCACGGGCGCTTAGTTAGTCATCATTACAAGTTGTGAAGGGGCTTTTTTTTTTTTTTTTCTTTTTTTCTTTTACCCTGATGATACTGATGATACCACAGATAATGATGCTAGATTCAAATATATGAAAAAATATAAAAGATTATGCTATATCAGTTATTTTGGCCTCCTAATCCTAGAACAACTCCTAGCCCTCCCTGCACCAGAACACTGTGCCTCAGAGACAAAACTAACCTACCCAACGTCAACCTTAGCTGATCTCTTCTCGCCACCTTGCAGCCCCCCCCCGGTTCATCACTGGAATGCCTTCCACCCTCAGCAAACCCCAGATCTCTCTACAAGGCCTCACACTCCTTCCATCCACAGATGAAGAGGAGGCGGATTAGACGAAGATGAGTGAGAAGATGGGAATGTCGTCACACAAGTGTCCCTGGTATCGATCCCAAATAGTCCTTCGTCAATGTCTCTATCCCAAAGTCGAGTTTGTATCCCAATATTGTCCACATCCCCCAGGTCACCAATCTCTCTCTCTCTTGTAGTCTGCTGAGGCCGAGAAGTCAGATAGTGAGAGGGTGTGGAAGAGATGGTGGACTGAGAGGAGGAAGAAGAAGAACTCTCTCTCTCTCTCTCTCTCTCTCTCTCTCTCTCTCTCTCTCTCTCTCTCTCCCCTTCTCTCTCTCTCTCTCTCTCTCTCTCTCTCTCATGTGACAGGTACTAACCTCTGAAGATGGCGCCATGTTGCAGGTACCTCAAAGACGAAGCTGGAGCTATGGTGCTACGGGTAAGTCTCCCTGACCTCTGCCAAATCTCCCTCCCTCTCCAGTACTACTCTAGCTCCTACTAGTGCCCAGCTACTGCTAACGCTACTACTACTACTACTAGTACTGCAGCGCTCCTCCAGAGTGCTGCTGCCGAATCCTGAACACTACCTCCTACCTCCTGAATTGCACGTGAAGTGCATGGGAAGTCCCCTATCAACTACCTGCAGCCTGCAGGGCGGGCCAGTCTTATATATGGCGCCCGTCCAGAAGCCTGCTCTTGCCAATGCCAAAACGTGTCAGACCCTGGCGTTGAAGTTCAAACAAAGGTTGTCTTGAAAACAGGCTTAAAATGGTATGTGCTAAAACCCTCATCTGATGCCAAGTTTCAGGGCAGGTCGATCTTATAAGGGCCTGAAAATGGCCCTCCGTTTCAGGCTGAAAAGACTTGGGGCCGGGAGGGCCTTTTTTTTGGCTGAAACGACACAGGGCCTGTAGGCCCTTATTTTCAGGCTTTCAGGCTGAAACGACACATGACCTATAGGCCCTTGTTTTCAGGCTTTCAGACTGAAACGACACGGGGCCTGAAAATGGCGGGGGGGGAGTGTGTGCGTGCGTGCGTGCGTGCGTGTTAGTTATATATGCATTGCGTGGCTTCTGCGACCGCGTCACAGCATGTTGTGCTGAAGAGTGCGCTTATAAACAAGATCGGGAAAGAGCCTGCAGGCAGGGATACCCATATAAAATAATGCTTATAAAGCCCAACTTTCTATAGTCATAAAACGAAAAATGAACCGACCAGTGGTAAGACAAGTACAACACGGTACTTGGATGACACACCGCAGCAGAGAACAAAGGGTGGAGGGCAAGGGGGAGGCGGGCGGGCAGACAAACAACACTAGGCAGAAGAATGAGGCGATGGCAACAAGGCAGACAAAAGAACAAACAACACAAAAAAAAACAAAGCAAAAAAAAACAAAAGATGAAAGATTGTTTCGTCGGAGTTGCACCGACACATCAGGAGGCTGAACCCTCGACAATATGCAGAATCCCCATATTTGATGGTTTATAAACAAAATGGCAAGGTTGAGGTCAGAACACGGCACTGTACTTGGATGACACACCGCCGCAGAGAACAAAGGGTGGAGGCCAAGGGGGAGGCGGGCGGGCAGACAAACAGCACTAGGCAGAAGAATGAGGTGGCGGCAACAAAGCAACAAGGCAGACAAAAAAACAAACAGCATAAAAAAAACAAAGCGAAAAAAAACAAAAGATGAAAGATTGTTTCGTCGGAGTTGCACCGACTCATCAGGAGGCTGAACCCTCGACAATCTGCAGAATCCCCGTATTTGATGGTTTGGGTCATGAACCTTTGACCCTTGTTGAAGGCAGACTATCCCCAAGAGGAACATAGCAGCGGGCAACAACCCTGTGCAGCACATGGCAACATAGTAGAGGCAACACGGCTGCACAACGCCAAAAACGACTGCAAGGAGCAACATTGCACGCAACGCAGTAGCCGTGTAGTGAAGCACAAGGCAACACAAGCAAGGCACCAGCACTGCAGGGGACGACAGGGCGAGTGAACCAGCAGTTGGGCAACCGTGAAGCTAAGCACAAGGCACCAGCAACAAGGCAACCAACCTACAGGGCATACAAACAGCAAGCGCGAAAGGCACGACCAACCGATGAGCAGCAAGGCAGCGGAGCAGCGAAGCGCAAGGCAATACCAACAACACGGCCACACCGCACAACGAACACATCAACCCGCAACGAACCACAAGTGAAGCAAACAGGACAGGCAGCAGAGCAGCGGCGGAGCGCAGACGAGGACGTCCACATATCCAACACGATGCAAAGCAGCGCATGACCTACTCACATCACAGTTGAACCCCGCAGACTGTTGGTTCCCACCACCCACAGCCAAGGAGTCACTCCGACGAACATCCGTCATCACCGACAGGCAACACAGACATCTCGAACCGAGCAGCCCCCATAAGAGTGCAGTAGGCACTCCAAACGAGGAACCACCGACTGTTTGGCACTACTTAAGGGTGCTCAGTTGGGCACACAAAAAAAACTTCAGAAAAAATCAAGGGAAAGACAGACAACAGAAGAAAGAACAACATATATAAAATTGATTGTGTGTGTGTGTGCGTGTGTGTGTGTGTGTGTGTGTGTGTGCCCCCTAAATTGACCAACCAGTAACTCGCGCCCTCTACTCTCCCACCACATACCTAGCTGTATATTTAATGCGGGGTAACTTATCATAGAGACACCTATCATCATGACCAGTTAGAACCCTGCAGACCAACCAGTGACTCATGCCCTCTACTCTCCCACCACAGACCCTAGCTGTATTTTTAAGGCGGGGTACTTATCATCGAGACGCTTATCATCGTTCTCAATTAATCGTAACCTCCTCCCAACCCTATGGTTGTGTATGTGCCAACCCTATAGTTGTGTATGTGTGTATGTGTGTATGTACTTTGTATCATAGATGTGTGCCCGTGGGCTATATGTATGGTCGTATGCTGCTCCCCACCATGGAGCATCTGCGAAGTGAGTACTGAGTATTGGTGAGAGGTGCTTTCATCACCTCCACTAGTACATGTATGTGTTATGTGTGTGTGTACCTTAAGCTGTATATATATGTATATATAGTATGTGTATATGGATTGTGCTATCTGGGGTAGTATCTCGTATGTGTGTGTATGTGGTAGAGACAGGTCTATCTGGACAGGACCCCCCTCCAAAGTCCGAAACCGGACTCGAACGTGTGACCTACAGTATGACACTGGAGGGTTCTACCACTTGTACTACCGTGGGAAATGGATATAATGTGTGTAATGACCAGACTGGGGGAGATAGTCAAAGCGACCAAAGCCAACAACAACCAGCAACCAAGGTGAAGACTAGACCAGCATACAATACCCATGGACTTATCCCTTGGGTGGTGCGCAGACAGTGTCTATAATAGTACCATGCACCAGCCCAGGGGAGTGTGTGTCTTGCCGTGCGTCATTCTAATGCCCTGCCTGTGTCCATGCACGAGGCTGCAGAGTTTGAACCCACAACCTCATACCACAACGAGCATTTCCAACTAGTGCTCTAACCACTGAGCTACCAGGAGAAAAACCGCGTTGTTCTATTCCCCTACACAGCCGCTTTTTCGTAGAACTAGGTAACCCATTCAGAGTGGGTTATGTGGTTCTATGGTTTTGGAGAGGATATCGTTGTTTGTGATGAAGAAAAAAAAAAAATTCTGGAGATTGCTTGACATGCCGTGCTCGATCAATATCGCAGCGTCATCATAGAGGCGCAGTCGGCTGTATAATATTTTAGTTTTTTATTAAACAATCTGTCATTTGCAATTTCAAGTCATTCAGTCGCACAGGTCGGCCAGGTGCATGTGTAGCGTAGGCACGTTTCCGTGTATGATGCCGTGATTATAGCGGTGAAGATGCATTGCTTCAGCGTTTGGCATTTTTTGTTGTTTTCAAAGCAGTGATGCGACTATCTTCGTGAAATGTTAATGGATGTCAATGGATATTTGGGTTCAAGTTCTTGGATGTGGCCATCGTGTCAGGCCACATACACAGCAGATGGAACCGTTGAAAATTTGGCTGTTGTTTCCATGGATGTGGTCGTGGATCTAGCTCTTATTCATTTGGGATTTGTAGCGGACCTCTGGTTGGCCTGTGAGAACAGACCAGCCCCTTGGCCTGTTCTCATAGGCCTGTGTTGTATTCGGGGTAGTCCAGTCCAGGCCGGTAGCTTTGTCGGTACCGGCCAGTCCAGTCCAGTCCAGTCAGTCTGGTGGGGTATACCCCAGCTGTTGTCTATTTCTGAGATCATTCTACATTGGCACATTTTGAAGTACGTGCGTTGGAGTCCAGCGTGGGAGCTACGCTATGCCATCTCGCTTCCCCTTCATCCTCCATCTCCATCTCTATCCCAGGCGGAGCACCACACCTAGTGGGTCCGCCACAGTGGTATCAAAGCGGGAACGTTCCCCGCTCCCACCCACCGCACCGCATAGCAGGGAAAACAGCCAAAACCGAACAACGGGTTTTTTGGCTGTTTTTTCAGTTTTTTGCAGCAAAAAACAGCGGGAAAACGTGCAGCAGCGAGGGAGCGATATGTGGCGAAAAAGACAGTTGCTGCCACGACGCGGGCGCTTGGCTGTTTTTTCAGTTTTTTGCAGCGAAAAACAACGGGAAAACGTGCAGCAGCGAGGGAGCGACACGTGGCGAAAAAGAGAGTTACCGCTAGGCCATGGCCGCCGCACATGCACGCGCCACGTGCCCATGCTAGCCCGCTGCCCCGCCCCGCCCTGCTCCAAGATTACTTATTATCTGGGTCCGGGATGTTGCTACTGCCAAGGTTTGAACCTGGGCAACTGTCACTCATGTGCGTGTGTAGCCAGTGCCTTACCACACTGGCCACAACCACAGTTTGAGATAATATTGTGGCTCGCTGGTGTTAAAGAAGTGCCACAACAACTATTTGCTCCCCCCCCCGCGCCACGGCGGTGGGGAGACACTGTGGCTGCCGCTGCCTGTGCCCGTGGCCATCCGCAGTGCCACGTGGCAGTCTGTTGTGGACCGTGAAGACCCCCTAATCAGGGCCTGCTCTACAGTGGTGAGAGTCTGCTCACACAGCACACCCTGGATCGGCAGTGCTGCTACTAGGGGCTGATCAAGATCTCAACCCTCTCCCTCCTCCAGTTGGCTTGCTGCAGTGAAGGTCAAGACCTTCCTGGTCTTGGTATACCTTGTGCCCTTGGAAACACCAAGGGTCAGGTATCACCTCTCTCTTCCCTCTCCCTACTAACCCACTTTCTCTACCTTTTCTCTCTCCTCTTACTCACCCACTCTACTTCCTCTTCTGCCTCACTCACTTCCTTCTTATCACTCACCACTCATACCCCTCTCCCTACCCCACCTTTTCTCCCACCACCCACTATTTTACTCTATTTTATTCATTCATTTTCTTTTCTTTCTCCTCTTTTCTCTTTGCTTCTTGATCTCTCTCCATCTTTCCCATCCCTTTTATCTCTCATTCTCTCACCCTCCTCTTCCCCAACTACAACCCCATCACTTCCTCCCTCTTCCCCCTTCACTCTTTCTCTTTCTCTCACCAATTTCTCTCTTTTCTCCTTCACTTTTTCTCCCCCCCCCCCCCCTCCCCCAAACTTTGAAATTTTTTTTTTTTTCTTTTTTTTATATTTTTTTTCATTTATAGTTTCTCATTTTTTCAAAAAATTGAATTATCTCATTCCCCACCTTCTTTTCTCATTTTTTGATTTATTTCATTTTCTTTTTATTTATTCCAAAAATTCGATTTTTTTTGCGGTACCCTTAAATCTGATTAGGAATTACTCATTCTCGCTTTTGGCACACATTTTGACCCCGTGGGGTTAACGAAGTGCTACCGAAATTTTCTCATTTTACTTAGCCTTTTTTTTGCACACTTCATCGACCCCATGGGGGTAACGAAATGCTGCCGAAATTTTTGAAAAATCAGACACTTCATTTTTCTTCATCTCCTCATTTACTAATTTATTTATTTATTTTTTTTTTGAAATTTTTAATTTGCGACATTTTGAAACTTAGTGTGCTTATCTTGCTCTCTCCTTTCCCTTGCCACATTCTTGACCACATGGGGGGTAGGGAAATGTTGCCGAAAATTCCAAAAAAATAAATATTATTTTTTTTTGCACATTTTGTTTACTTACTTATTTAATTATTGTTTACTTACTTCTTTAATTATTGTTTACTTATTAGGTCAACGGTACCCTACCCTAACCACTCAAACTCCGGTTAGGGTTTTCTTAAGGTTTTTCTAGGGTTTAGAGTTTTTCTAACCCTCCCTACTCCCCGTTTCCATTCGGATACCTTGGACCTGAACCACCCTTCCCCCTTTGCGGGCGTCCGCGCTCGACTCACTAGCTTCACCCGTCGCTTTCTACCGTGGACCCCCCCCTGTGCCCTCTGCTCATGCGCCCCCTTCAGTTCGACCCATCACCTCCCCATGGGCGACGGCGTGCCACAAGCTGCGGACGTGGCGACGACCTCTGCACCGGGATCCATACCCGTACCAGCGGACCAGGGTCATCAGCCCCAGGGGGATTTGCACACCCTCATCACCTCCCTCCTTGCGCCCTTACAAGCGAAGGTGGCAACTCTTGCCGCTGGACTGTGGCAACTCCAGGATGTTGGTCGTCCTTCCTCCTCCCACTCTCTCTCTTCTCCCGGCTCCCAGTCCGGGTCCCCCGTCCTCCGACATGGTGGGCACGGCGGAGCTTCCTCCTCCGCCACCCCCGACCCGGCCATCCTGGTGACCGTTCACACCCTTAGCACGACGGCCGCCACGGGTCAGATCCTCCCTCACTCTACGGGCGTACCCGCTCAGATTCCGACCACTACGGCCATGGGACCACAACCCGATGCCATGGTCTCAGTTTTTCCGGGTGCCACGTTTCTTCCTCCCCTTTGCACGACCGCCGCGCCGCCTAACTCTCCCCCTTACGGGATGCCCCCCGCCGCTCGTGCATCTACTTCTGCCACTCCTCGCTCATTCTACTTTTGACATCTCGAGGACGAGCTTGCTCACACCCGGGCCGACATCGCCCTCTTACGCCTTCCGCCACCCCTACCCTCAGAGGTGGTCACGCCTTCGGGCGCACCCCCTTCTTCCTCTACCCTTCCTTCCATCATGATGTCGGCTCGCTTCCCTCGCCCTGCACCCCCTCCACCCTCATCCTACCTTCGACCTCTTCTACCGCAGCTCCCTCGCAGCCTGCCGCTGTAGCCCCCGCTGCTCCTCCATGTGGCCCGGGTGTACAGTCAGTTGCGCTGTCGGACCAAATACCCTTACAAGGGTATTTGGCCATGCTTTTACATTCGACACGGTGATGGCATCGGCTACCACGACGGAGCCAGTCTGGGATGAAAAGGGTGTGCACGCTTTGGCGTTACACTTGAGACGATTTCCTCGGCCTTTGAGGCCTCGGCGAATCGGTGAGAAAATTTCAAAAATATGCGCGCGCGTTGTTGTGACGCGCGCTGTGATGGTTAGGATTAATAGTAATACCCTCTGACCGAAAGGATCGAGGGGTTGATTGAGTTAATGTTGTGTCGGGTAGATCCACGACACACACTGTGACTTGGCCCGGTACCTGCCTACCTGCGGATATTGGGCGTCTAAAAATACCAATGTTTGTCTTCCTCTACTCGGCCTTCGAGTCGGGTACTCAACACATCTACCTTTACTTGGTATGGCACTGACCTACCTGCCACTTGAGTGTTTTCCCCGCCACGACCTTCAGTGTCGCGGCCATAGCTAGGTACCAGCCTGCCCGCCGCTTGAGTGTTTTCCCCGCCACGACCCTCAATGTCGCAGCCACGGCTAAATACCGGCCCTTCGGGCCTTCCGGTTAACGAAGTACCCTTGTAGGTCACACACACACTCAAGCCAACAAGCACTCAGACAGGCAGGTATGCCAGCCGGCAAGTGCGCACACCTGCAAACTTAGAAACGGGCTCTGACCACTAGACGGACTGAGCCCACTTCTACATATACCTGAGCAGCCCCTCTTCTAATCGAAGTAGGAGCTAGCTCAGTAGGTCTCGATGGAGATTGACAATCGAATGATTCGGGGATCGAATCCATTTGACCCCGAGCTAGCTCCTTTTTGGCAAGGAGCTCCGATACACTTTACCCTGCGTACGGACGGCCGGGACTTGAACCCGCGACCTCTGTGGAAAAAGTTAGTAGAGTTAGTTAGGTAGTCAGAACCGACTGTGGCTGAGGCCCGACACTTGGCAGTTTAGGGTGGTTAGTAGTAAGATTTTAGATTTTGTTCTTTCTTTTCTTTTCTTTTCTTTTTATTTCTTTTCTTCTTGTTTTCATTTTCTTTTATTCTTTGAGTTAAATCATTTCTTTTTTTTTCTTTTCCTTTCAGCGGGCACGAATCTCTTACCTTGAATGCACTTGCCCCAAATTCTGGGCAAGTTCATTACCGCACAGGCCACTGATCCGGGATGTCGAGGTCGGCTCACTCGGTACTGGCCCTTGCCTCGGGGAGAAAGATAGCAGAGTGGAATGAGACGCGCGAGGGAGGCAGCGCACGCAAGGAGAAGATATGGCGAGTGGGGTCGCGGGAGAAGTGGCGCAAGCCAGGGAGAAAAAGTAGGAAGGGAGAAGAAGAAGCAGAAAGGAGAGAAGAAGAGGAAGAACAAGAAGAAGAGGAGGAAGAAGAAGAAGAAGGAAGAAGAAGAAGGAGAAGGAGGAGGAGGGAGACGAAAGAAAGGGCGACTTACCTGTCGTCGGCCCGACTCGTTGGAAGGCATGTCTGTGCCTGTCGTGTCCTCCCATGTAGCGGCGATGATAGGCTGCGCTCCGTGAAGGATTGTGTGAGCTGAGAGAGGGAAATGACCCCGACGACGTCGACGACGATGACGATTGCGACTACTATGATGATGACTACAACAACAACTACTACGGCGACGACGACGACAAAGACGACGACAACGAGTATGAGAGAGAGAGGACAGGTAAGTCTCCCTCCCCATGACTGGACTCACTCTGCCTTCGTCTAATACTACGAGTAAAATAGAAGAATCTACCACTACACTATGGAACTATACACTACTACACACGTGTACATAGGGGTGTGTGTGTGTGTGTGTGTGTGTGTGTGTGTGTGTGTGTGTGTGTGTGTGTGTGTGTGTGTGTGTGTGTGTGTGTGCGTGCGTGCGTGTGAAGTGTTTGGATCGCGGCGACCTCATGCTACCTCCTTCGAGAGGATGAGCAAACGAAATAAATAAATAAATAAATAAATAAAATAAATAAATAAATAGAGTCGAATGAATCTATCCCTACAATGTGGGAAATACACTACCACTACTACACGTGTGTGTATGTATGTGTGTGTGTGTGTATGAGTGTGTGTACGCGAGAGAGAGAGAGAGAGAGAGAGAGAGAGAGAGAGAGAGAGAGAGAGAGAGAGAGAGAGAGAGAGAGA
>BFEA01000038.1:4055298-4069323 GCA_003427395.1 Chara braunii
AGAGAGAGAGAGAGAGAGAGAGAGAGAGAGAGAGAGAGAGAGACGAAAAGTCTCCAACCTTGGACGGCGGCTAAATCTCCAGCCCGCGCCTCGCCACGCTACACTTGGATCGATAGAACGAGCAAGGCAAAAAGTGGCAGTGTATATTTCCCCATTTCAGCGGATGATTCATTCCGTCCTTGCTCGTCCTGTCGATGGGATGTGTACGTGTGAGACGTTCATAGAGAGAGAGAGAGAGAGAGAGAGAGAGAGAGAGAGAGAGAGAGAGAGAGAGAGAGAGAGAGATGGGTACACGTTGCATCTGTGTGTTGGGGATCGAGGGTGTGAGTGATATGGGGGACATACCTGGTGCTTGAGGCGAACAGCATTGGCCGAGATCTGCTCGTACTTCGGGGATCTGTTGACGTCATCAGCGGCATTGTAGATAGGCTTTATAGGATCTGCCATCTGTAGTCTGGGCGCTGAGCGCCAGATAGGATATCGACATGGGTTCTTCGTTGATGATGATGATGAGACTATTCCAGCATTGTCAATTATGAGCATTTGGTGTGCTCTTATTTGGCGAAACTCGTTATGCGATTTTGATTTTGGTTCGAGGTCATGACTATCTGGTTTTATGTGTATGTTGCTGCTTGGTTTCTGAAATCTGTTGTCGATCATTTTCTTTGCATTATGATTACGATTATTATTATTATTATTATTATTATTATTATTATTATTATTATTATTATTATTTCATCCTAGGAAGATAGCAGCTACGTGTGTTTGAAGGAAAGACCGGAATAGAACACAGTGGGAAGGAAGAAAGAGCACTCACGGGAAGAGGGAAAGTATGAGAGGAAAAGAACAGGGGGATCGATTTCCCCCGTTTGAATGGAACCTGGCTGGTATCGTGGCCAGGTACGGTGCAGGAGGAGGAGGTGCGCAGAAGGGGGGAGGCGATTGTGTGAAAGAAGGAGGAAAAGAAGTAGAAGAAGATGAAGAAGAAAAGGAGAAAGAGGGAGTATGAGGAAGATAGACTTTAGTGTGTGAGTGTGTGTGAGAGAGGGAAGTGTGTGGGGTGTTCAGGATGGTCCAAAGTTAAGATGTGTGCGAACAAGTGGTGTTGAACACAGTGACAAGAGTTGAAATGTACAGGCGCTGACGCGCCATAACCTGCCAAAGCTAGTTTGCATCTGAAATATGTTCTCAGGTTCCATATCTCTAAGTTTCGAGTAGGCGCTATGCACCAGTGTGGATCGCCGTCTGTTGCATGTATGCGAAGTGGAGAAGAGAGTGAGTCTGACTGCATATAAGCCACTATGTGTGTGTGTGAGAGAGGGAGAGAGGGACTTCCCCTGCCAATCGTCAATGACATCATCCGAGCCACCAGACTGAGACTCACCCAGACACACTTGCACTTGCGCACACAGCGTCCAAACTCAACACAGTAAGCACGGGACATACATGCAAGATCGCTTTATCACTAACATATCCAGAGAACACAACAAACAAGGTCTGATTCTACATCTTTACCGAAAACATCAATGAGACAACGGACTAGGTTTTTTTCAGAAAAGATCAGAGTTCTTGCACAGCACACAACAAAAGCGATGATGCAAAGGTAACGGTTCCCCAATCAAAACATATGCACACAGAGAAAGAGAGAGACAGAGGAAGCGAGATAGAGAGAAAGGGGAGACTGGATACGTACCTGGTACATGAAGAGAGGTCGGCTATGAAAATTGACATCATGAGCTTTGGTCTTCGGGTATAGAAGTGAGACTTACGTCTGGACACAGCTGTAGGTAGGACAGTAGACTAGAATAAGATAGGTATTGGGCATCAGACACAGAGGATGACTTTGGATACTGTGTTGGTATGGCCTACGGGCTCAAACCTTGATTCAATACTTCATTGTATTGCTCTATATGGATGGTTTCTTGATGCATTTGTACTCTCTGCTTGGACATGACAACTTGGACATCTGTGTGATTACGCAACTTGTTTTTCTGTTTATCGTTCACACTCGTATTCCGTACATATTATTTTATTATTATTATTATTATTATTATTATTATTATTATTATTATTATCATCATCTTTGTCATCATTACTTCTATTAGTAGCCTTGGCCATAAATACAGCTAAGTACGTTTGAGAAAGTGAAAAGGAGAGACCGGGGGTGTAGGTGTGTGGAGAAGGAAAAGATCGAAGAGGGAGAAAGGAGGAGAATGAGGGAATAAGCAGGGATAAGGAGGATGAGTCTGAAGAAAAGGAGAAGGAGAGGGTTAACAGTCGTCGACTGGGCCAGATTCGCAATATGGACCGAACACAGGCCGCGAGCAGGTGAACACGGGCAACTATCATAGGCCCAAGGCTTGATTCGTTTGGACTGGGGCTCAGCCTCTCTGGGCCCGCCGGAAGCTTCTGAGCAGGGGCTCAGTGCAGCCAGGTTACACGCAAGGCAGGCAGACCATGTCCATTAAGGAAAGGGCCTGCCCGCTCATTGAACATTCAGGCACAGTCTGCATGTTGCGCTAACACTTGTCAGCGCTCACGCATTCATGGGCGCCCGCAGGCCACCAGTGCACAGTCGCGTGCACAGGTACACAGTCACTCGGGTGTACGGTGACATAGTCACAGTACACAGTGACACAACATACACGGATATGCGGTGATATGCAGACATACTACACATACACACAGTGGAATAGACACAGATGGTGTGACACGCACGGTCACACATACACGTACACCGACACATATACATTGTACCACAGTGCACAGTGACTGTCACATACACGGTGCACAGTAGCACAGTGCACAGTCACACACATGTGCACAGTGACTGTTACATACATGGTGCACAGACAGAGTGCACAGTCACACACCCGGTCACGCACAGTCACAAACATGCCGTAACATATATACACAGTGAAAAACACGCACAACCATTGTGACACACACACACACTACACTCTATCTCTGTCACGACCACTTCAACTTCGGGCAACCGCAAACCACCTTGCACAAGTCGCTGTGACAGGGCTTCCGCGTGGCTCACGCAGGAATGAATATACTCCGGAAACTCGTTGGTCTGCCGTTTTGCCATCGGCCCATGATGCTCACAGTCCCCGTGGTACTTGCTGGACCGAACGGGGACTGACTGAACCTTACCGCTGACTGATTGCAGACTCACTGCTAACCTGTGCAATTGCACTGCAGTTTAGTCCACCACTTGACTCGCCACTTGCCCACTTGCAGACCTCCCTGAAGGACTACAGCTAGACTTCTGGAACTCACTAAGACCTCTACTCTATAGATCTACAGATCTAACCCCTGCCGCCTATGGACCTATGACAGACCTACCAACTGTATATGAATACACAGGTCACAGGTTCAACTCTCGGGACTACACAGATGTTGTACATGGGTAGGGTGAGGTCTAGGGATCGAGCCCTGAGATCTGCGTCAGTAACTGCAAAGAGGTGAAAAACGTTTCACTGTTGTTATTATTATTATTATTATTAGTATTATTATTATTATTGTTTATTATTGCTGCAATCAGAATTGCTTTCTTCTCACTTACATGCATGCGGACATACTTCACACCATGCGACTCGGGTGCTGATGATGTATGCATGGTCTGCATTACGAACATTTAATTGGTCTGATCATTGGTACTTTGGTCTTTCGCTGCGCTATCCTGCACTGTAGGAGAGGTTGGTTCTTGTTCTAGTCTGCGCCTTTACGGTATGCGACTTGCACTGTCTCACATATATGTACACTGATACGGGGCACGGGGCACACAGTCCTTTGTGATACTTGCTGGACTGGACTGAGACCGTCTAGACTGTACCGCTGACAGCATGGGGACTCACTGCTGCAACCTTGGCCCTACATGACAGGTACACAGTTCAAGACCTGACTCCTACGAGGACCTACAACAACTGCAAAGGACACCTACGGCGCAGGTCATGGGATCAAACCTGCGAGGTACTATAGACATGTAATTGGGATCTAGGGATCGAACCTTGGGATCTGCATGTGTGACAGCGAAGGTGAAAACTGTTTTATATGATAGGAGGGACAGGTAGTGAAGACCAGGTACTGGTCGACAGACAGGGAGGAGCGACTTAGATATTGTGTGGGTGTGGCCTACGGATTGAACGGTAACTCATTACCTCATTGTAATACTTTCATTTGGATGGAATATTGATGCATCTCAGCTCTCTACACATTACTTGACCATCTGGACTTTTGCATGATTGATTGATATTTTGTCTTCTATATAGCACGCTTATGCCTACTCCTTGCATTATTATTATTATTATTATTATTATTATTATTGTTATTATTATTATTATTATTATTATTATTATTATTATTATTATTATCATTTGATATGGTTACTACGTCCATGTCGTTTGTTCTGATTTGATTGTCAGCGCAATCAGACATGTGCATGTGAACCCCATGCCTAGCTAGAGCCACTGCCTGGGTTTGCGCATGCCGGCCTTGAGTCAGTGTGAATGCAGATTGATTGATGTATGGATGTAGGACGGGTGACAGGATAAGGCTCCAGGGTGAGGAACATCCTATTACCCGTCTCTACGTGTGTACATATCTTAGATAGTTAGGTTGACAGAATGAAGATGGGGTACTCCTGTGCGGGTCATCCCATGGTCTGTCTAAGTCTGAACCAGTTAGACTAAAACAAGTGGTAGGGTACTCATGTTTGAGTTATCATACTGCTTGAGTAAGTATGAGGTGAAGACTTCTGTCAAGGTCTTCTTACTTCATACTTACTTTTGATCGGACTATACCTTAGTCCACCGATAAAATTGAAGTTCACATCGCTGAACTTCGTGTAGAACGACCGTGAGGGAGGTATTGAGACCCTGTGACCTGTGTGTGATTGCAGGTCATCTTAATCAAGGAGACTCGTTATGAGTCTATACAAGTCTACATGCTGTTGCCTTATGGTAACAGGTTGGTTATCCAACTCAACCCTCACTCACCCTCGACACCCACACTTTGCATCAACCTTTGAACTAAATGACATTTCTGTTTCGGATCATTTGTCTAAAGGGTCTGTGTTTGGTCAAAAGAGGTCCTTGAATGACTAAGTCGAAAGAAGAATGTCTGGTTAAAAGGATTGGAAGCGTAAGTGTGATGTGTGTGAAAGTGAATGAATGGTTGACTCTGCTAGGATTGTGTAATGTGATTGAGTATTGTCTGCAGGTCAATAATATGACTAGCCACATGTTATTCACGTCAACACACTTAGAAACTTATGCTATCCTGGACCTTGATCCAGACATCTTGTCGATGCGCGATTTCTACACTTGGTTTGAGAACCCGACCTTGTGTTTTCCCTGATTGTTAGGAAGATTAGGAATATTGCTAAGGCTACGAGCCTTATTCATTTTTATCTTCATTTCATCTACATTGTTTGAAATGTCAATGACCTATGTTTTCTTTGATAAATTCAGACTGTTCTTGTGAATGTGTTGTGTGTATGTGACATCTCCTTGCCTAATCACTTTTTATCTCACTTCAGATGTATGTATGTTATGGTTCAAGGGTTTCAAAGAGAGATATGTCAAATGAACTTAATTACTTGGTAGGATGGGTATGTGTTATATGAGCAACCCCTGATAATTTAAAGTATGGAGAGGGGTTCTGGTTTGAAAATGAGATAGATTATGAGTCATATCTACTGAAACTATTTATAGGCAGAACATAGTATGCGCGAACGTTCGTCAGTCGAGTCGACCTGAATTATAAGTCGGTCCGGGAGATTAGCGCCCCGATGCTCGACGTGTATACGGGTCAGTCTTAGGCGTTCAACACCGAGTATACCTATGCTACGGCGATCGAGCAAACGCCCTCGGCTGACTTACCTCTACGATTGCATGTAAAAACCTTCGCACGTGAGT
The DNA here is from genome assembly GCA_003427395.1 of Chara braunii. Taxonomy (NCBI): domain Eukaryota; kingdom Viridiplantae; phylum Streptophyta; class Charophyceae; order Charales; family Characeae; genus Chara; species Chara braunii. The sequence continues at coordinate 4,061,223 of BFEA01000038.1, forward strand.
CAGTAGCTCAGCAGGGATACGCCCACCTAAGGGATGGTGACAGCTCCCGCAGGTGGAGGTATGTTGTACCTCGCGGGATCCCTAACCTGTCGTAGCGAGCCGCGAGAGGTATAGCACGCGCGCACGGTCGGAGTTGGTCTTTACGTTGAAACACTTCTAAAAACTCCTGCGTGAGATGACCGTGAGGTCCAACACCATAAACTACTTTACGTCAGGGTGTAGGACCGTCGCGCGCGACAGCGCCCCTTTCTCCAAGACCTGCACCAACCTACTTAGCCGTAGCGCAAGCCGCTGCTCCTCGATCTCCTCGCCGCAAGACCGATGGTGCACCACTCGTCTGCTTGACGAACATTGTCTTGTATGATGGTACCGGGATACTCGTGTCTTGGTGGCTACAGTCTACCACCCGCATGCTCCAGCTCATGGGCGCCCCACCCGACACGTGGATGACTCACCTCTCCACTCGCCTGCGTGGCGGTCCTTTCGACGCTTGGGAGGATTTTTACACCCACTCCCTTCGTGAGGGTCGGATCCCGACCTTCATGGATTTTCAGGCGTTCCTCGAGGATCGCTTTGGAGCCCGACATGACGTGACTGACGTCTTCGAACGTGTCATCAGTACTTGCTGGTCCAGCTCTGGTGGCGCTGTCGGCCTGGACCTCCACATCCAGGTCTTTCAAGACATCCACCTCAATTGTGATGTGGCGTTCCTCCCCGAGGCTACCCTCATCGATCGTTTCTTGGCCAGCCTTCCCGTTGAGTACCGCTCTGAGTTATGGCGGTACGAGTTCACATCGGCCCCGCAGGCTTACGAGGCCGCTAGGTCCCATCAGCGGATGCGGGCCCGTCTTCAACCAACTTCCTCCTCCCAGCCTCAGCATACTACTTACGCCCCCTTCTCCTCTCACGACACTTCCTAGCATCATTCCCCTTTCCACGGTCGCCCCTGTCGTTCCGCACAGCAGGGCCGCCACTTCTCGTGTCACTTCAGCGCGCTCGAGTATGGTGAGCAGGACGTTGTTGCCCTGCTGTCGCCTGAGGGTGACCATAGCCATGACCTCGACCTTTGCGAGGCCGTCCACTACCACCTGCAGGACTCTACTCTCCCTATGGCCGAGTGTCTCCAGCTCGCCCTCTCCACCCTCTTCCGGACACGCAGCCGCTCTGGTCAGGCTGGCGCGTCGCCCCCCGAGGTCCCTCAGCAAGACCTCCCTTAGGGTTTTGTCCCTCCTCTCGGTGTCCTTTCCGATGAGGAGCGCGCGACCATTTTGGGTTGGCGTTGGTGTTTGCGTTGCCGCTAGGACAGTCATACCTCCTCTTGTTGCCCTTACACCGCCGCCCTCGATCGCCACTACGTTGAGCTCTCTCGCCAGCGTCATGCTCAGTCCCCCCCTGATGCCTCGCATCCCCACAACGCCTCCTAGCCACGGTGCAGTGTACACCTGCGCCCTCCTCAGTAGTCGACTTCCTGACATCTCCGTCGCGGTTCGCCCCTCTCGCTACTGGAGCTGAGGTATCGCAGGACCCGACAGAGTGTACTCAGCCCTCTGTCGCAGTACCGCCTGCACCTCCGCAGGCCACCGTCTCCCCTCCTACCCCTCCGCAAGTACCGACGCATCGAGCCATTCGCTCAGCCCGTTGCAGCGAGCAGCTTGCGACTCGCTAGGACGTTGTGTCCTCTCTTCTGGACTTGAGCATGCTCCAAGCTCGTCGGGAGCGATTCGCCCTACATATCGCTACACTGCGTCGCCTTCTCACCATCCTCTCTAACCCTAATCTCACCCTCCCGATCATTCTAGTACGATCGGGGACCTCCACGAGGGTGTACTCAGCGCTGTGGGATTCCAGTTCTCAGGGCGACTTCATTCACCCACGTGTGGTGAAGAAAGCCTGCTTACCCACGACAGGGTCTCCAACTCCCATCTCCGTCGTCCTAAGGGATAACAAGACCCAGCTCTTCTTTGATTAGACCGTCACCGACCTCCCTATCTTCCTCACTCTCGAGCTGACTGATCGTCCCCTGGCGTCTCGTCGCCACCGCTCCTTTGCACATTTCGATGTGATGGAGACGGGGTACGATTTCATTCTCTGCACTCCGTGGTCTCGTCGGTTCCGCAGCACCGAGGCCGATTGGGGGACCAACACTTTCGTTCTCAAAACGAAGTACGGACAAACGTATCGCGTACCTTTTATAGATACCATTGTGACACCACGCCCCAATCTTCTTCCCCGAGAGCCTTCCGTGCCCACACCATCTCCTACTATCACCGTCACCTCACCTCGGCAGTTCGCTCACTTCATCCGAGAGGACGACGTCACCTTCTTTACGGTGAACGTTACGGATCTCTTGCACTATGATCCACCCTGTCCCAACGCCGAGCTCATCTCTCTGGAGCCAGATCCTCCTTCTATCTCCATGGTTCTCATCTCTCCTTCCCTCCCTCCGCCGTCCGTCGAACCCACCCCGCTGTCGCGTGTTGACGCTGACGCTGAGGAGCTCGCACGCTATACGGCCGACCTGGAGCCCGCAGTTCTTGACCTCATTCGAGAGTACCACGATGTTTTTCCATCGTCGTTCTCGTATGCCGGCATCCCACTGATGTGCGACACCAGGTCGTGCTTGACTATCGTGTTCACCACCAGACACCCTATAGACTCTCGATCCCCGACGCCACTGAACTCAAGCGTCAGCTTGAAGAGCTCCTGAAACTGGGTTTCATTAAACCCAGCAACTCCATGTGGGCCGCACTCGTCCTTTTTGCTCACAACTACCCCATGTCTCGTTCGCTCCACGGTTAAAAACAACTACCCCATGCCTCGTTCCTAAGAGTTGTTCGACCGCCTAGTAGGTAACTGCTTCTTTACGAAGATTGATCTTCGTAGAGGTTACCATCAAATCCGCATCGCTGCAGCGGACCAGCCGAAGACAGCGTTCCTATCGTGCATCGGCCACTACGAGTTTACGGTGATGCCATTCGGCCTCACCAACGCACCCGCTACCTTCCTGAGGGCGATGAACGACATCTTCAGGGACATCCTGGAGTAGTACGTTCTCGTCTACCTCGACGATATCCTTATCTACAGTCGTACTCTTGAGGATCATCTCAAACAACTCTGCGACGCCCTTGACCGCTTGCACCGATAAGGTTTCTACGCCAAGTTGAGCAAGTGTCGCTTTACCCAGCACAATGTGGTTTTCTTATGACACTACGTGTCTGGTCAGGGTCTCCACATGGACGACGTGAAGATCATTGCTATTGCGGAGTGACCCGTCTCCACATCCGCCAAGCAGCTTTGCAGCTTCCTAGGCCTCACTAGTTACTATAGTAATTTCATCCAGGGATACGCTAGGTATTCCTACTTCCTTACCTCCACCCTCCTCCGGAAGAACCCGCCATGGGCTTGGACACCCCTGCAAGAGGACGCCTTCCGCGGCCTTAAGAAGGCGATGACATGTGCACTGGTTTTTCACCTACCTGATTTTGATCACCCTTTTATCCTTACCACCGATGCGTCGGACTTTGCTGTAGGAGCAGTGCTTTCTCAAATTTTCTCCTCCTCTCCTGATTCCTCTCATCCTCGCATCCCTTGCTTCTCACCCCCTACCCCTATCACTGCTTTCCGCCTGACACCTATTCGTCCAACTATGACACCTATTCGCCTGACAGTCTCGCTCATGTGATTGTCCGATAGCCTTCTTCTCCCGTCAGCTCCTGCCCGCTGAGATAAACTACACCGCTGATGAACGTGAGGTTTTTGCAGTAGTTTATGTCACTCGGCACTAGCGTCACTACCTGCACGGGGCACCATTCATGGTGTGCAAAAACAACTCTGTTGTCCACGCTTTTCTGACAAAGCCGAAGCTCACTCCTCGACAGGCTTGCTGGTGGCGTGACCTATCCGAGTTTAGTTTCACCACTGAGCACATCAAGGGTGAGACTAATCGGGTCGCAGATTCCATATCCCGACGCCCTGACCATGATTAGGAGCAGATCCAACTCGCTGCCATCTCGGTCACCACCGTCCACCACTCGGTGATCGACGAGTTTCKCACTCAGTACCGCCACTGCCCCAACTATTGCAACATCCATGCGACCCTTCGGAGTGGCAAAACCGTCCCAAACTACTCTCTCGGGGACAGCGGTGTCGAGCGCACGCGAGGGCCCTCCCGGTTATGTCATGCAGGATTAAAACCAAACCAAAACAAAATAGGAGACAATTTAGGAACGACGCATACATAATCCCGCGAGCCACCGAGACGGGCACGGTCGCGTTGTTCCTTCGCCGCTCTAGCCGGGTGCGCCAGCTGTACATCCCGCGGTCCCCTACGACAGGATAGGTTCCCGCGGGGCATAAATTTTCCTTCCCTAAGGGGCTGTCACCACCCTTAGGGACGTATCCCTACCGAGCTATTGACCCGCGTGCGAAAGCTTTTAGATGCAATTATAGAGGTAGGTCAGCCGAGGGCGTTTGCTCGCTCGCTGTAGCATAGATACGCTTGGTTAACGCCAAATGGACCCGAACGTCGCCCGTTCCTTAGGGCGCTGATCTCCTTAGTACGAAGCGAACGTCGGTCGACTAGGACGGTCTCAACCAAGCGTGAAACCACAACTTATCCTAGTCCCTTAAACACAATAAAAAAAAAAAAAAACATACATAATTTCATCGAAAAAAATCAACCGTAGTCGACAGAGACATACCAATCTGAGATGATAACTGAAAAGGTTAAAATCATCCTGTGGTACATCCAGCGACTCAAAATCAAGATAAAATCTGACCACCCCGGGTCAAATTCCATAAAACAATCATACAACCGCCAACAAGGAGTTAGCTTCCGACAATCACATAAATGCAGCCGACATGGTAGTCGGTCGCCTTAGTTTTGACTTGATGAGACGCGTTGCCAAAGTTATCCATTCCACCCTATCGTCGTCCTAAGATTAAACACGCATACACCTGTCTCCACAAATTTTCGATCCTCTTGGATGACAGGTTGCCGGGTGCATGGCTTGTAGTGTTGCATACCTCTCCCTCTAGGAAGTGGTCTGTGGATACTCCTTCCCCTCGCCCGAGCCCGAAGACCCAGATCTAAGAGGTTGGGCTGTCACCACCGAGTCGGCAAAGTACCACCCCCGACGAGTCGGGTCCACTCCATGTCGATAACAGGGCCGGCTCCAAAAGCATACAAACCCCCGCCTTGGATGCTTCCCAGAGAACAGAGAATACGTCCACCGCAAGTAGTTTTCAATTATTCTCATTCCTTCTCGATTCACGATGACTTAAACATAAAGAAATTGCATGAGATAGAGAATGAGAATTATTTTGACAAATACAGGTAGATAAAATCATTTGGGATATAATACGTCAATCCCGGAAACTAAGTTCAATTGACTGCACCTTCATTATATTCACAAGTTTTCTTTCACGGTACCCGTTGAATACTTTTATCATGCAGGCAGATGGAAGATAGAAAGAGAACAATCCTTTTCCTTTTCCCCAACAGACAAAATCAGTCTCCGTAGCAAGCATCCATCTACCTACCTGCACAGCATGCAAAGAAAACGAGTTCAAAAGAAAACAGTACAATCCCAGACTCATGTCGGACCTTCCCATTCACCGACATGACTAACACAGCTTCCCTTTGCCTTTTTTTTTTAACATTCAACACAACAAGGTCAAGCAAAGTGTGGGTTCACCCAGGTGTGAAGGGAAATCTGAGTCAATCAACAGACCTTGAGTGAAGTTTGAATTGGCACACTCAAGAAAACCGAATAATATTCCAATCAAAGTTGAGAAGACGACCGCAGTTAAAGTTCAAATAAAAGCTTACAACTCCACAACTCATGGCCGTTCCGCTAAACGACGACCGCCTCACTCTCCAAGTGCTGGAATGAGCGAAAGTCACTTCTAATGAGAGACTCAAGTGAGATAACCCTCCAAGAGGGTGTTCCCATAAATGAGTCTCCATGTAGTTCCCATGTCCCAATGACACCGTGTCTTCTGAGGACAGTTCCTCCCAAACACAAGTCCTCGCCGCCTCAAATCACCAGGCCCGCTCACAATAACCAAACTAACGTGTCAACCTCAACCTCAAAATCCGTCCCACCTGGTCCCAAAATGGTCCCAATGCAGTCCCATACTATGGCCCGCAATACCAAATGGTCCAAAACTCAAAACCATTTGCACCGCATGCCGCAAAAAAAATAAAAATGGCCCCCGGTGAAACCCGCAGGTGCCACAACCTAGTAATTATTGTCGCCTCATGCAACAACTTTGCACTTTCTGCATGTCGTTGACCCACGCACCCCTGTCGCACAGTCCCAACCACGCACCAGCGCCAGTCCAACCTCTAGGCCACAGTGGGATCCACCATAGCCACTGCGTACCACAAAAATACATGGACCACTGCTTGTTGCGCCATCAAACCCGGTACCATGGCTGCCCCGCAGCATCACTGCAAGATCACACAAAAAAAAACCGCCTCCGCTGTAACGCAAAAGATTCACAACATTTTCTCTCACAATGGTACCGCCGATGTGCCGCCAACCGGACAGCATAACCCTAACAAAAATAATGCCGACACCACCGCCAATTTCGGCAGCATGATCCCACCAGATACACTGCCGCTGATCGAGCGGCACCTCCCTGAGCCAATGTCTTGTCGCCACGCTATGCAAACATCCTAATGTCAGCACCGTTAAAAAAATCACCGCCACCGTAAAATCCGGGTAGCGCTTGCACTGCCGCTGCCGTTAAAACTGGTGTCGTCGCCACAAAGCCCGGGCAGCGCTTTCGCACCGCCACCAAAACTTACTGCCGCTGCCGCACCAAATGGGCAGCACTCCCCCTGAGTTGTCAAGAAGCTCACTACCATTGCCGTACCAAAAGGGCAACACGTCCCTTGCGTCACAAAAAAACTCACTGTTGCTGCCACACCAAACGGGCAACACCTCCCCTACGTCATCCGCAGTTATGGCTGCACAGCAGCAGCATCTCCCCCTGACTGCAAGCTTCCTCAGCTCCTCTTCCAACTAAGCCGCGGCTGTAGGGCTCCAACAGCCTTCTCCCTCCCTGCAGAGGTGGTGGATATGGCAACCTCCAACCTCAACCTCCCTGCAAACCTCCTGCGCTTCTTCCTTCCGCTGAGGTGGTGGCTATGGCTGTGCCCCACAACTATGTCCACCTCCAGCAATCTCTCCCTCAGCTCTCCCTTTCTCTGCAGACCTCCACTCTCACTCTCTCTCTCTCTCTAGCCAGCAGCAACTCCTCCTCCAGCAGCCAGCAATCACCCAAGTGAGTTGCTAGCAGCACCAGCCACCAATGATTGTTGGCTGGCTGGCTGCTGGCTGCTTTTATAGTTGAGGGAGGTGGTGGTAGCAGCTTGAGCTCTCAGCCAAAAATTTGAGCTCAAGTTGGGCCCTTGATCTCCAAGTGAGATCAAGGGCACATACCAGCCCCACACAACAAAAAAGGCCAGGTCCATCCACTAGGAAAAGGACCTGGCTCTTTCCCTGAGGTAAATTCACCAAGGGGAGGCTGTATTCAGCCATTCCCTTGTTGGACTGCTACTGCTGAGGCTCAGCCTCAGCAATGCATCTCCTCCTAAACCTGGCCAGGTTCAGAGCCAGTTTCCTAGCTGGTTTGCTACACCAAGCGCAGCAAACCACTTGAGAACGTGGCCCCGACAGGGGTCAGGTGCACATACCCAAAAGCAAAAAAAATACAGGTCCCCCTGAGCCTAGCCATATTCAGTGTTAGTCCCCTAGTTGGTCTGCTGCACCAAGTGCAGCAAACCACTTGAGAACCTGGCCCGAATAGTGGCCAAGTGCACATATATCCCCTAATTTTGCTGCTTCTTGTTTTTCTTAGCAGCCTCGTTTTTCCTCAACAAAGGAAAAACGAGATAAGAAAAAAAAAAAGAAAAAATCTTCCCTCATGGTGCCCCAAGGGCACCTTGTCTGCTAAAACGCAGACCCAAGCTCAAATCCAGCTGCATATGGCGCAGCTCTCCCCATGCACCACTCCACAAGCCTCATAGCCCTTCATCCTCCCCTTTTCTTTTTCCTTTTTATTACCCTCTTCTTTTCTTCCCTTTTTTTTT
>BFEA01000038.1:4069428-4090439 GCA_003427395.1 Chara braunii
CACCTCGTCACTCTGGGACCCCTGCCCACTTTTTCCCCCTGCTGCTCACACTGCAAGGTGAGCAAACAAGGAGGAACAACTTGGGGCAGCCATTTTATGATCGAAGGGGGGGGGACACGAAAAGAACCCCGAGTTTAATGATTTTTAGATAAAAAGTCACTAAATAAAAAATTCTGAAAACATTATCGTATATAGGATAGGTGCCCACCTACCCGCAGAAAAAGTTTCAGCGCCAGCAAAAATAATGTTGGCCATCAAAAATTATAGACGCGAATTAAAAATTATGAGCTTGATTTTTTCCCCTTCTCCCCCCTTTTTTTTTTTTTTTTTTTGCATTTTCCTACCAACGAGGTAGGACCTTGCCCGTGGGTCATGGGCACCCCATAAACTGTTGAAATACAGACCCGATTTTGAAGCCCGCTGGGCTCGAAAAGAAAAGAAGTCGGACCTTTCCTCGATTTATGCGTGTCATCCTTGCACAGGGCCATTCCAATCTCCGTGCGGTTGTTTTCAGCCACGCGATCGGATCGATCGCACGGCCGAAACGACCGCACCCAAAGGCTGGGCTGCTCCAAAAGGAGCTAGCCCAGTGGCGCAACGTGCTGGATTCGACCCCAGCATATATTGGGCAAGAGTCTGATATGATATCCCACTGACCTAGCTCCTATTTCACGTTGAAATAGAAGCAAATAGGAGCAACTCTTCTTTTATGAAGAGTTCAGCCCAGCGCGGCACCCCACATGGCCTCACGCAGGCCACGCCTGCGTACTCCAACAACCACAACCGCTGRCCAGCCACGCTGCCGCCAACACGGCGACCGCCTGACGGCACAACACGCTTGCCACGGCCACGTAGTACACTGCGCGGCCACCTATTCGGCCCTCTAAGGCCCTAAATCACGTGGCCACGACCGCGCATTATTATTATTTATTATTATTATTATTATTATTATTATTTTATTTTATATATTTTTTATTATTATTATTAGCATTCCCAGGACCGTATGCCCCTGTGGCCTTGTCAGGACCCACGGCCGACAGGTCGTACTGCCGAATACTGCTATTTTGGTCGGGCGTCAACGACGTCAAGTTCTAAAAAAAAGTGTCTTTCGGTCCTAGGGTTGGTGTGAATAAACTTTTGACAACCATCAGTCTCATCAAGTCTTTCAATTCAACGAAAGAGTCGGACTGCATCCGACGTTGAAAATCATGGGCAAATACCCTTGTCAGGGTATTTACCCCAACAGCGGTCTTGTGTACTAGCACGGTTCGCAGGGCACTCGAGAGCCCCGTATTTGCGTTCCCTCCACTCGATAGCTACATGTCCAGGCAGTAGCAGAGTTCCATAATCAGGCAGTTGTCGGTCATATGGGCTTCCATAATACGTTGGCTCGTGTGAGTCGCATGTACGTATGGTCGAAGCGCAATGACTTTGTGAAGGACTACGTCGCAGAGTGTCCCACCTGTGAGGAGGTGAACAGTGCGAACCACCTGCCTTATGATTTGCTTCAGCCTCTTCCTATCCCTTAGGGTTGTTGGCAGTCCATCGAGATGGACTTTATCGGTCCTCTTCGTCCTCCAACCTCTCGTGGTCACGATGCTATCCTGGTCATCGTCGACCGCGTCAGGAACTGTGCACGCGTTGTTCTGTTCCACTATGTCATCAGTGCACGTGAGGTCGCCGACATCGTGACGACGACTCCACGAGGTTTACGGCACCCAGCTCCGCTTCTCCTCGTCTTACCATCCCCAGACTGATGATCAGACCGAGGTCACGAACAAGACTCTCGGAGATATTCTTCGAAAGATTGTTCGTGACGACCAGTAGTGAGATCTTCATCTTGCCCACGCGGAGATAGCCTACAACCACGCCATCTCGCCAGCCACGGAGATGTCGCCTTACTATTGCGACATCAGCTAGTATCACCCTCGTGTTCCCACTGACTTCCTTCGACTGTCACAGATGCACCCCGACACGGGTTGTCCCGCACTGGATGATTGGGTTGCACACATAACGTCGATCATGAAGACCGTGCATGAGCACATAGCCGCTTCCCAAACTCGCATGGCAGCACGTGCGAACCGATCGAGGATGATTCTCTAGGCCGTCGGTTCTGATACGGTTTCTAGCCCGGTTAGCTTCCGTGTGAAGTTGTCTGACTATCTAGCTAGGCTCATGTGCACAATGTCTACCATGTCTCATTACTGCGTCCCTACCGCAGACCGTCTGAGTGTTTTGTTGAACGACCATACGAGCGCCCTCCACCCATCATGGTGGACGACCACGAGGAGTTCCTCATTTCAAACATCATTGGTCGCCGAGTCACCGACGACAACCCTCCCCATGTCGAGTATCTCCTACGTTGGAAGGGTTACCCTGATGAGGAGGCTACTTGTGAGCTCCTCGAGCACTTGCAGCACACTCGCATGTTGGTGCGTGCCTATGATCGTGCCCGTCGTGCTAGGTTGACTGCTCCTCCTTAGCCCACTGACCCTCCTCCTTCTCCCTCGGCTGAGGAGACCGCCGAAGTCGAGCCTGCTCCATCTGAGGTAGACGTTCAGCAGCAGCCGGATGCTTCTGAGCGTCCACAGCGCACTCGTCGTTGTCCTGTTCGATACGGCGATTGACTTTGACTTATCTTCCGACGTCTTTGACTTCTCAGTACTCCATTCACTCCAGTTTTGCCACTTCAGCTCGTCGACGTTACGACTCTTCCTCGACGACATTTCCGGACTTCTCATCATGGATGTCATTGGCAGCTTCATGGACTTCGTCACGATCAGCCCTGCCTTCTTCAGACGGCGTCACTTTGTTACCACCTTACCTTGTACAGTACCCTGGTTGTGTCGCATAATGGTCTCCCTTCGCCGGGTTCCTCTGAGTTGGGCTCTCCCTTGGTATACGCATAGGCATCGGGACCGTAGTGTTGCCCTGGCTTTCCAGCTTACCGATCCAACTCTAACTTCCCCCACCTTATGAGTCATTTGCATGATTCTCTTACCCATCACTTTTTTTACCCTTTGTCGGCCCTCACGCCCTAGTTAGGCAGCCTCACATGCTTCATTTAGGTGCGCCCAGTATACCAGGATCCCTTGTTCGCTTGCATGGTCGACCCTCCATAGCAGTCACCCCTTTAGTCGAGCATGATCCGCCCTGATGGTCTATCTGTTAGGGTCATTGGTTTTGTTTGCTCCCAGTCCCCTACCCTCATTGAGCCTGATGACATGTGTCTCCCTGTCATTTTATGTGAATGCCCTTAGGAGTTATCGACCCCTGCATTCGCCACCCTCACAGACCATCCCACCCTATGGTTTGCAACACACTTCTCCTGTGACATATGGTTGTCCTCTTGTTGTTTTGTGACTCTCAGACTGAGGCTACTGCCTCTAACATTTCTGGGATTTAGTTGTTTCTGCTTTTGTTGTTCTTAGGACTTATACACTAGTCAGTTGTTTCCAGACTGGGGCTACTGCCTCCAACATTGTAGGATCTGGTTGTCATTACTTTCTGCTTTTCTAGGACATATATCCTAGTTAGTTGCTTCTACTCTCACTTAGGCTGTTAGTTGTGGCATTGCTGTTTTTGTGACATTTTCTATCCTAGATTGCATCGCATGGACTCAGCATAGAGCTTGCTCCACATCCTAGACTACTCGGGTTTTCTTTTTCTTTGGTAGAGTTCCGCTTCTTGGCCGAAGCGTGCCTGTATCTAGGCAATCCATCACAGGCCGATGATGGTGTAGCGGACCTCTGGTCGGACTGTGAGACCAGCCCCTTGGCCTGTTCTCACAGGCCTGTGTTATATTCGGGGTAGTCCAGGCCAGGCCAGTACCTCAGTGGGTACCAGCCAGTTCAGTCCAGTCCAGTCAGTCCGCTGGGGTATACCCCAATTGTTGTCTGTTTTTTAGATCATTCTACATTGGCACATTTTGAAGTACGTGCGTTGGAGTCCATCGTCGGAGTTGCGCTGTGCCATCTCACTCCCCCTTCATCCTCCATCTCCATCTCTATCCGAGGCGGAGCACCACACCTGGTGGGTCCGCCACAACATTGGTGACGTCAACACGTATTAGTCGAATCCCATGCCTGTAGTTGTCGTGTAAGCTCAAATACAGACCAGATGTTATGTTAGACATATCTTCCTTTTGTTACCCTGGGATGTGTCAATAGTGGAATCCCACTTATGACAGCCATCACTGACATCACTGCATATTCTCCTCATTCTCATGGATGTGGTTGTGGTCTGAGCCCACATGGCAGTTGCCATCACTTACGTCAATGCATATTCTCCTCATTCTCATGGCAATTGCTTGTGTTGGTCTCCTAGCATGCTAACTCCAAGACATCCCCTAACTGGTGTCATCGTGCTTTGTCCCTACGGCCACAGTGACCTTCTCTCTTCGTATTGTGCAAATGTGCACACATAGGGTCTTCCTTTTTTTGTGCCCATGGCGAAAAAGGCACATGAAGTTGCTTGAAGTTGGATGGAACCTATGAAGCACACACGCACACACACACGCTTCGTCTATGAGACCAATACTTTGGAAGCGGGACATTGCCCACCTTCCCATTTCATTTCAAATGAAGATACCTCTGCATTCAGGCGCCCGGGGTGACCACATCCATATTCGGAGCGTGTGGGCGGTGCTGCCCACATGGCAGCGATGCATCCACCCATAAAAATTGACCTAAGGGCATCCTTGACCACATGTGAGTTTGAGACCGCAGTTGGTCAGGGGACAAGGCCCAATGATAAACAACTTCCAAGATTCCTGTGTATCTAGCCAGCTAGAGTGACCACATTCAAGTCCGCTTTGTCTGGACGTGCTTTGGCTCTACTGCCCAGTGATGCATCTACCAAAAAAAATGACCGCATCCATCAAGAGGAAGGTACAGTGTAAACATCCGTTGTTTCATCATGATCACCAACTCCCATATGCCTGAATCTGTCAGACCTCCCTAAAGGTCTGATCAGACTTATTTCTCCTTTCTTTGTAGGGGTTCACCACACAACCTTTTTTTTCTTTTTTTTTTAAATGAAAGTTTTTTTTTTTTTTAAATGGGAAAAAGGCTCCAATCTATTTGTGGGGAGCAGTACGTGCTGGGAACCGGGCCTAGCATCTCATATAAAAATTTACATAGAAATTTGAAAGTTTGAGATACTAAGGCCATTACCCAGCTTTGGCTAAGAAAAAATTGGGCTACTTAGAAAATCACTACGACAAACCTCAAAATAGGCAAAGTTCATAAACGACTCAGAAACCCCCTATCAATCCTCTTTACCTCACTCCGGCAAGACTTACTGCAGCAGAGCCACCATCTCCGCTGCTGATATACCCTATTTCCATCCTACGAGCTAGCCCCCTCACTAGTAGGACGCTTGATATCCAAACCATCTACAGCTCCCGCACACCTCTTTTTTGAGACAAATTTAAGAAGACCTCCCCCTGCCAGCATTGATTGCCCCGGAAATCAGGGGATTAACTGAGCAGGGATGGCCTTTGATGATAGGTCAAAGTTAGAAAATATGAAGACATGCAGCCCCTGGAATAGTCAACCCAAAAGATCTTGCCTCCGTCATCGAAAGGAAAAACCTCAAGTTGTTCCAGGTGGAGTTAGTAGCCAATGGCCGGTGCCCGCCAAAATACCTGGCCCCAATCGCATCCACCCCGACTCCCTCCATCCGAGTCTCATCCGTCCTTCCTAACTCCGTCCGCGTAAGGAGTTTCAGAGGACCGCTTCTCAGTATGGGTTGAGCACCATCATCACCCCGAGGTTCCTTGCCCCCACAAGAACTTCAGTCTCCGTCCTCAAAGGGGTGAACAAGCGCTACCCAACGCCAATCGCGCCAGAGCTCGCCCTCATCAGCCGGTACCCATTGGACAGTCTAAACTACCCAACGCCAATCACATCTGATGAGAGCTCCCCCTAGCCGGTACCTGTCAAGCAACCCTATTCCATCTCCCTCTCCGTCCTTGCAAAGAATCATTTCTTGCCCCTTCCCCTACATTTCAAAACAATTCCCCTGAAACCCTACAAGATACTTCACTTGACTATCTTTGACAAGAATAGGACAAATTCAAGAAAACGGGCATTTTAAATGAAAGCATAGTTGTATTTCGATGAAAAATAGAATTGGGGCCGGGGTCCCCACAGTTCTACCCGGGAATCCTAGAGCCGTTACCTAATGAAAAGCGGAAAGCGGGTCCAGCGTTCCTTGTACTGAAAATGAAAAGTAGTTCCTAAGGTGCTGATGTCCAAATCGTTTGCTAGCTCGGCCTATGCTGGAAACCGGGTTCAGCGTCCGTGCACTCTTGCAACTGAGAAGCCGCCCTCTGAGCTACCGCTGTCTGAATTAGCCTTCAAACCTAGGCTGAATCTTAACAGTTTTATTCAGCTTTATTGAATCTGTAGGACCCCGGTCTGTCGTTCCGGCCAGAGCCAAGCTGAGATTAAGAACTTACCTTGTTCGTTGATGATCGCGAGGTATCCATTGATACACCATGTCTTCTGGAAGCAGAGTACACCATTATCTCTTGAGACCGCTTGGTGAACTCGTTGGTGTCAATCTGCCGAGATGGTCCTTTGAATGTTTACCCAAATTGCAGCTTTCAGCGTCAACAGGGGATTCAATATAGGATTCGTGAAAACCCAGCAAAAAAAATGTTGGGTTTGAACGAAATTTATTTAGGATTATGAGAGTACAGTTTTTAGGCCTTCTACAGGAGCAAGATTCTTTGCAAAGGAAAAATAACACCAAAAAAAATAAAAAAATATTTTTTGATAACCATTGGAAGTGGCGAGAAGAAAAATAAAAATTTTCACAGTAAATCATTACTAGGCAGAGCATTCTATATTTATAAATTGAAATATCCATATTTTTTATTATCTCAAAAGATCATGTGTATAGTCTTATAAGTTGTGTATCACGACGAACATGTTCGAGGGTTTGGCGAACGTGTGAACATATTATCTTGTTTGTTAATACTTTCGTCATAACATATTCTCCCATCTGTGGGCAAACTTCCTTTTTTTTTAATGTTGTTCAAACTTTTTTTTTTTTTTTTTCATTTTTTTTTTTTAACTTGTGTTTGGCTAAGAATTTGAAGATGTCTTCGAGACAAAAGTTGTTTGCGCTATTATTTTACATAACATATATTTTTTTATAAAACTTTTACTTTTAACTTCAAAATTGTTTTATAGAGTCTATAAATGTTGAAAACGACATATAGTCTTATATGCCATAATTCATTAAGACTGTGTTTTTACCACTTTCGAGTTTATTTTAGACGAGCTCTGCTTTTCTGCAGGTCTATTTAAAATTACTTATAGTCTTATAACAGGATCTTTGCAAGAAAGAGTTTTCCTCCACATCTTAAGGATCGCTCGACTGTTTGTTTGATTTTTTGCCTTGTCTCTTGGAAAGTGGTCAAAAATGCGGTTTTTTTTGTATCAGAAATAAAAGTTTTTTTTTCATTCTATACAAAATGTTGGGTTTTGTGGTTTTGTTGGGTTTTCACGAATCCTATGTTATTCGTGGAAACCTCACAATCAGAGAAAACCTAACATTTCTTATAGAATGAAAAAGTAAAAGTCGACTGTTATTTTTTACACAAAAAAAGAGCGTTTTTAATCGTTTTCCGATAAAGGAGGCAAAAAATCAGGTGAAAAGTCTAGCGTTCCTCAAAATGTGCAAGAAAACCCTTCCTTGCAAAATGCTTTTATATGACTATAAGTCATTCTCAGTAGATTGGCAAAAAAACAGAGTTCAAACAAGTTAATTTTTAAGGATGACAAGGCAAACTTGAAAGATGTAAAAAAAAACGTGTTTTGGCGAATACTCATTTATAGGACTATAAGTCAGCTTTCGCAGTTAGGTAAAAGTCAAACTCTGCACAAAATAATTTATAGGACTATAAATCACTTTTGAACTTAACAATAAAACCCTTATCAAAAAATATATGTCATTTAAAATAAGAATACAAACGACATTTGCCTCGAAGACACCTTGAAATTCTTAGCCAAACACGAGTTTAAAATAAAAATATAGGAAAAAACATTAAAACAAACAATAAAAAATAATATATTCGTCCATGTATGGGAAACCATGTTCAAGCGAACGTATTCACGAACAGCATAATATGTTTGCGCGTTCGGAAAACCCCCGAATAAATTCATCATGCTACACATCTTATAGGACTATAAACATATTTTTTCTGGATAACAAAAAATCAAGATATTTCAGTTATTGAACCTGCGGTGCTTCACCAGGTCATGATTTTCTATGAAAAAATCCGTTTTTTTCCTCGCCCCCTCCAGTAGTTCTAAAAAATTATTTTTTTGTTGTGTACGGATCCGGGCCGCTCGGCCCACGAGCGCTTGCCTGGGGGAGGTCCCGGGCGGCCTGGCCGGGCGGGCACCCCGGTTAGGGGCCGGGCACCCCCAGCACACCTTGTTGGGGGGGGGGTTCCGACCCCGAATCGCCAAGTTTTGGCCTCCCCAGGGCCTATCAGGTCCGACCAGGCCCCAAAAACGGCGCGTCGGGCCCGTGAGGCCAATTTTTTTTTTTGAATTTATGACCAGGCCCCAACTCTTGCCAGAGGGCCGTTTGTTTTTTGGAGGGAAAATCAAGGCCCCGTTTGAACAACCGACTGGTTGGGGCAGCCTGCATCGGCTGTCCAAACGGGGCCCCTTCTCCAGCTGCCTGCATTCGTGGTTCAACCACCCTCGCTCCTCGCACTGCCCGTTGTCGCCATCGCCTGGGAGCCGCACTCCCTCGTCGTCGTGGAGTCGCCCGTTGCCCGTCGCCCATTGCCCGTCGCCCGTCGCCCGTCGCCCGTCGCCCGTCGCCCGTCGCCAGCGTCATGGAGTCGCCCGTCGCTCGTCCCCCTCTCATCATCATCATCTTCTTCTTCTTTTTCTTCTTCTTCTTCTTCTTCTCTCCTCCTCCTCCTCTTCCGACTTTCTTGCTTTTTTTTTTTTTTTTTTTTTTTTTCCGGCTTAACATCAGGCCGACCTCAGCCCCTGCCACCTGGGTGTAAGAGCCCCAAGTGATAGGGACGGGCGATGATAGATGGCTCCGGTCTATTCGTGGGGAGCTACACCTGCTGGAAAACGGGTCCAGCGTCCCTTACGGAACAATCATAGAACCAAAGACAACGTATTCATCGAACATACTCTTCTGCTGTCCCAGGTACTTAGCACCTCTCCCCATTCTGGCGCCAGATCAAGCCTTGAATCCTAGTTCTATCCAGTACGTAGGCATCATCTTANCGATAGGTCGCGAGATAAACGACAGGTAAGAAAAAAAGAAAAAAATTGCTCTGCTCGTCATCTCTTCTTCTTCTTCTTCTTCTTCTCTCCTCCCCCGCCTCCCCCTTATCTTCTTCTCCTTCCTCTTCTCTCCTCCTCCTCTTCCGCCCATCTTCTTCTTCTTCTTCTTCTTTTTCTTCTTCTTCTTCTTGAAGGAACGCCGTTGTAGCCCGCCGCCATACCCCGCCACCATACCCTACTGCCTTCTTCTTAGTCTTCTTCTTCTTCTTCTTCTTCTTCTTCTTCTTCTTCTTCTTCTCTCCTCGTCCGCCTCCCCCTCATCTTATTCTCCTTCCTCTTCTCTCCTTCTCCTCTTCCACCCAGCTTCTTCTTCTTCTTCTTCTTGGACCGCCATACCTCCCTCCCTGCCGCCGCCGCCGCCATACCCCACCGCCATGCCGCCACCATACCCTACCGCCCTGCCTCCGCCGCCACCATACCCTAACGCCTTGCCCCCGCCGCCACCATACCCTAATGCCCTGCCGCCGCCGCCATGTTCTTTTTCTTCTTCTTCTTCTTCTTCTTCTTTTTCTTCTTCTCTCCTCCTCCTCTTCCGACTATCTTTTTTTTTTCTTTTTTTTTTGTTTCATTCGTCAGCGATAGGTCGCGAGATAAACGACAGGTATGAAAAAAAAAAAAAATTGTTCCGCTCGTCATCTCTTCTTCTTCTCTCCTCCCCCGCCTCCCCCTCATCTTCTTCTCCTTCCTCTTCTCTCCTCCTCCTCCTCTTCCGCCCATCTTCTTCTTCTTCTTCTTCTTCTTCTTGTAGAACCGCCGCTGCAGCCCACTGCCATACCCCGCCACCATACCCTACCGCCCTGCCTTCTTCTTCTTCTTCTTCTTCTTCTTCTTCTTCTTCTTCTTCTTCTCCTCTCCTCCTCCGCCTCCCCCTCATCTTCTTCTCCTCCGAGTCCCCAACACCCAGAAACCCCGCCTTCAAAAAAAAAATAAAAAAATTGTGGGCTCTTTTTTTTTGCCCGCCCGGTTTGCCCGGGCGACCCACCCGGCCCCGCCCGGCCGGGCGGCGTCCGTACTCAGATTTTTTGTTCTTTTTTTTTGCGGATGTTTCACTTCACGTAGAATTTTGTTCCTGGAGGAGACCTGAAAAACTTTCTATCATAATCTTGAATAGATTTCGTGCAAACCTAACAATTTGTTTTGTTAGTTTTTCACGAATCCTATGTTCGTCGGAAACTTGGTTTCCTCTCCATATACTGCCACCATCTCCATATGCTGGCTGAAAAGGGGCACGTGATCCATAGGTGATGTGTGAATTCTCATGCCCAATCACACCGGGAGCATTTGGGTTGTATTTTAACATTCTTTTCCAGTAACCAAACTGCTGATGGGACCACTTGTAGCATCTGCAGTCACAGCAGGCTGGCTTGCTTTTGTGACGGGAGAATTCGCAGTTGAGACCAGAATCTGAAGATATCTGAGGGTTGCTTGTGGACTGCCCGTGCTCTGTTGAGTCTTTGTAAGGATAATTGTGTAGGTGGTGTATAGTTCCTCATTTGAAGAGATTTAAGCCATGTTTTTGCGTTGTACTGATCCAGGCTAGTGCGTCTCCCTCCGTTATCAGTCCAACCAGCACAAAACGGATAAAGTTTCAGAGACGTGATTGGCTTGAGTCGTGAGTGAGTCATCGGCAGTTTCTTTCCAGATTGGAAGGATTTGGTCACTCTGACTTTTGTGGCTGTCAAATGGGCTGACCTGTCGAAGCTTTCTTTGAATTTCGGGGATAAAAGATTAACCTTACCAACGATTGGTTCCGTTTTCCATTCTTCCACTCTGCGAACTTGATTTATGTCTACTCTAGTTACCTTCCACAAAACATTGGTTGTTAGCTCTCTCTCAGGCTTGTACTACAGTCAAGGAGGATTTGCTTTCGTATGTAAAACCAGGTTCTTTCAATCCTTAGGAATGACTTCAATCAGTTGGATCCTTCGTTGTTCCAATGAGTTGAGTCATCCTAACTTTACCAACAAAAAAAATTCCCAGAATTAAATAATTATTGTACAGTAGAATTATATTCTAAATTTCAATTTTTCATTCCATCTTAAAAAATGTCATTCCAATTTTTAAATTTTTCGTCTTACTTGAAAACTTTCCTTCGAAGAATGGGGTATCCCTTCTAATTTGAACTGCATGCTAGAGATGGAATGAAAGTCAGAATGAGTTCATGAAATATTTTAATTGGACTGTCATTCTAAGTAAGGATTTTCAGTCATAAATATGTTAATCCAATCTAAATTAGAAGATATTTGTTGTAGTAAAATGAAAGTGTAATTAAAATATTTCATACTGTCATCCAGACTTTTATTCCATCTTGAACAAATAGATGTAGTTGGAAGGGGTGCTCATATTTAGACGAGAACTTATCAAATAAATCTGTAAATTTTAGAATTGGACGAACATTGGAATGATAATTTATAAATATGAAGGATTTTTTTGGTATGAAAGTTTTTTTCAAATTTCATTTCTCATGGAAATTTTTTTGTTGACCCTCAGATCCTGCTCGCGGAGCCAATCTTTGGACTCTTCGTTCCAAAGATCTTCCACTCTCAGTACCCCTCCATCGATCCATTTCCTCCCAAACATTCCCCTGGCGTTAGAGGTCAGGAAAATGGTCCCCAACTGATCTGTTATCCTCTCATTTTTAAATATAGGTTGTCTTAAAACCTCACTTCTAGAAGTGGGGTTTGTTAGTGACCGTGGTCTGATTCTTTCCCATGCAGCCCAAATGTTAGCCCAAAATTCGGATTTGGGTCTTCGCCTGGTGCAAGAGGGTAGCATGGCACACAACCATACATCTGATGGCTGGGACAGGTTCCAGTTGTCACTGAGGATATGTTCTGCCATCAACACTCAGTCCTTTGTATCTGTGTCTAGTGTTGCATTAACTAGCCATTTAACCAGAAGTGCCTGAATCTGATTCTAAGGGTCCAGCATTCCAAAGCCTTATTCCTTTGGCATACATACTGATTTCCATGCTACCCTTTGTGATGAAGGATTCCCCTTGTTCCGCCGATGATTTCCACAATTGCCTTTCCGCGTAACGTCGAATTGACTTGTATGCTTGTTCTCCCAGTCCCTTTACAAGTTTTTTTTTTTTTTTTTTTTTTTTTTTTTTAAWAAWAACCGGGCCCGGTGCCCAAGGCTGATATTACCAATAATAAGATTGAGGCCGGGGTCCTCACAGTCTGCCCGGAGTGATCGAACCGAAACTACTGAGAACCGGGCTCATCATCCCTCAAATGGATATGATGATGACCATGATGATAATGATGCTAATGAGAATGATGATTCAAATATATGAAAAAATATCGAAGATTATGCTATATCAGCTATTCTGGCCTCCTAATCCTAGTGCAACTCTTAGTCCTTCCTGTACGAGGACATTGTGCCTCAGAGACAAAACCAACCTAACCAACATCAACCATAGCTGACCTCTTCTCGTCTCCTTGCAGCCCCCCCGGTTCACCACTGGAATGCCTTCCACCCTCAGCAAGTCTCAGATCTCACTACAAGGCCTCACACTTCTGCCATTTATAGGTTACAGGGCAACGCCCCAACTCCGACCAGCGTCGTTCGGGCATCGGTAAACCAAGGGCACACAATGGAAAAATTTCGTGGAATTAAATAATCATTCTATAATAAAATTACAATCTAAATTTTAAATTTTCATTCCATCTTTAAAAAATGTCATTTCCAATTTTAAAAATTTTCATTTTACTTGCAAACTTTCGTTCTAAGAATAGGGTATCCCTTCTTATTTAGATTGCATGCTAGAGATGGAATGAAAGTCTGGATGAGTTCATGAAATATTTTAATTGGACTGTCATTCTAAGTAAGGATTTTCAGTCATAAATAGGTTAATCCAATTTAAATTAGAAGATATTTTTTGTAGTAGAATGAAAATTTAATTAAAACATTTCATAAACTCGTCCAGACTTCCATTCCATCTTGAAAAAATAGATGTAGTTGGAAGGGAAAGCTCATATTTAGACGGGAACTTATCAAATAAAACTGAAAATTTTATAATTGAACGAACATTGGAATGATAATTTATAAATATTAAGGATTTTTTTTTATGGAATGTTTTTTCAACTTTCATTTCTCGTGGGAATTTTTCTGTTGCAGAACAGAGCAACTCAATAGATATCAACCATCTCTGAAGTCCTCTATCCCGGATGTGGAAGAATGCTAGATGCTGCCAAAATTTTAGCACACCAAAAAGCTTGATATAACAATAATTAGATGATGATACTGGTGATGTGATGACGACGACGATGACGATGATGATGAGTATGCTGATTATGATTTTTTTTTTTTTTTAATGATGAAAATAATGATGGTGATGATGATTAATATGTAAAATTATAGAAGATTATGCTATATCAGCAATTTTAGCCTCCTAATCCTAAAACAACTCCTAACCCTCCCTGTACCAGGACATCTCAAAGACAATGTCATCCTAACCAATGTCAACCATAGCTGACATGTTCTCGCCACCTAGACTATCCCTGGACCCATAGGTTGTCAAGGCAGCCCCCCCCAGTTCGCCACTGAATTGCTTTCCTCCCTCAGCAAAACCCAGATCTCTCTAAAAGGCCTCACACTCCTACAATTTGCAGATTAACGGGCAACACACCAGCTCGAACCAGAGTCGTTCTGGCATCGGCAAACCAGAGGCATATAACAGAGCAACTCTACGGAAATCAGTCAAAATTCGACCATCTCTGAAATCCTATATCCCGAATGAGGTAGAAGGCCAGATGCCGCCAAGAATTACCGAACACAAAAAAGCTTAATATAACATCAATGAAGACTGTAAAATTCTTTTTTTTTTTGTAAATAAAGATATGTTAATTTAAACTTTGAAAGTCTCCTCCCCTGGGAAAATGATATAATACTTATGACCAGTGTTCGTCCAAATAGTGACAATGACATCGTATTTACCAGTCTTTTCATACTTGCTGCAACTCTTTCCACCAATATTGCGTCCGGTAGCCCCGTCGTTCTCGTCAAGGAGATCTGGACTCATAGGAAGCGTTTCGCTGCGTCTGCAGGGACTCTCTTCATACCTCATGAAACCGCGAGCTCGTGTATTGTAGGAATGATATAGACCGACTTGTTCCAATTAATGGATGCCTCAGATGCGTCAAAGAATGTTAATAGAATGAAGCGAAGTTTTGTTAGGTCTGTAATAGAGTTGGCGCAAATTGTGAGTAGATCATCTGTCAGTGCTTCATCTTTGCACTAGTGGCTCCCCACAGTCAGACCTTTGATTTTCAAATTAGTTTTTACATTGTTATGCGATACTTCTATTTGGAGTACGAATAATAGTGGTGCAAGGAGGCATCCTTGCCTCAGTGATCTAGTTAGTTTAAATGTGGATGGTATTTTTTCATTGACCATGACGACCATAACTGCCTAAGTGTATAATGCAAACACCCACCTTAGAAACTGCGGGCCGAAGTTCATATATTTCAAAATGACTTCCACAAATGACCAGCCTATGTTGTCGTAGGCTTTTTCAAGGTCCAAAGCCAGCATTACCATATTCATGTTACTTGCACTAATTATTTCTAACACTTCTATTGTCGTGATGATATTGTTAAATATGGAGTGTCCCTTGACAAAGGCGCCTTGTTCCGGTCCCACCAGTTTAGGTAGGAACAACCCAAGCCTTAATCGCTAGCGTTTTAGCCAAAAGTTTATGCGACACATTGAGTAGGGTAATTGGACGTGAGTTTCTTGTTTCATGTTTTTTACCCTTTTTATACATCAAGGATATAATTCATTTAGTCATTCCAATTGCCAAAGGTTTACCATTTAGAATGTTGTTGTGGATCTTTAGAAGTCCTGGGCAAGTTCGGGCCAGAATGTGGAGTAGAACTCCACTGGTAGGCCATCTTCTCCTGGCGATTTGCCTAGTGTCATTTGATCCTTAGCCTTCGTCGGTTCTTTAAGGCTAATTTGTTTGTTCAAGTCTTCTTTTTCCATTTGAGTCAATGCCACATTGGTCGCTTCCCAAAATGGAGAGAAGGCTTTAAATTTTGGGTCAGCTTCTTATGGTGGTCTCCTTGATGTTAAAATGTCTTGAAAATAGATTCTGGCATATTCACACATCCCCTCTAAAGTTTCGGCCATAGGGACCTGCCTCGAGAAAGGATGTGTCAATCTTTTCATCGGAGTGTGTTCCCTTGTTGGTAGGAGTCTTTGAAAAATTTTCATAGTGACTCTGTGTGCTGTGATTAATTTTTTAATTATAGCTCTCTCTGTCCATCCTTCAATTTTTTTGACTTGAAAAGCTTCCCATCGATTCATGTTCTCAACCCTTTTCATTAGCCAATTGGCTTCCTAAATGGGGTGCCCGTTTGCTTTTTTTTCTGCATCCATAATCAATGATAGGTATTTATGTTCATCCTTTTTCTTTTGATAGGCACCGATTATGGAAAATACACCCAAGCCTTTGGAGATTACTCTTAGGCTTTCGTCATACCATTCTGATTCAGTTTCAAAGAATTCCTTGGCTTGTTCTCAGTCTGCTATTTGATCCTTCACCCAGACTCCGATTCCCTCCTCCTTCCGAATGAAGGTGTTAAGTCTGAAGAAGTCCGGGCCCCTCTCCGCCGCTGTGGAGTGGTGTAAGGAGGCTAGGACCAGGTTGTGATCAGATAGTGAGTAAGGAATGACGTCCACTTTGGAGAGGAGTGCCCAAGTCAACTGATCTATCAGAAAAAAATCTAGTTTTCTTCTTATAGTTCGTGAGTTTTGCGTTAATTGTGATGAGAACCAAGTGTAACCATTATCACAGCGGTGTGTTTGTCTGTACGGATCGATCAAGTCTAAACTATCCATGAAGGAGGCCAGGAGGATTGTATCCATTTTAATCCTCGCCCGATGTTGGAGAATCCAATCCAGGATTGAGAATCGTGTTCCAGTCTCCTCCTAACACCAGGTTAAGGGAGTCAGGTACCATTGAGGGTAATTATAAGAGGAATTCCAATCTTTCTTTATAGTCTAAGGGGGTGTAGACATTCATGAAGGTTCAGCACAACTCGTCTATCTGGACCTTGATCCAGATGTATCTGCTCCACATATCCACATACTTGTCAATAAGCTCATGATTAAGATCTTTGTGTAGCAATATTGCTACCTCTCCTCGCGTGTCTTGTGCGGGGGACCACCATTGTGGCCCATCCCACCAGCGACCGAGGGAGGAGATCTTGTCTGAGTTTAACTTTGTTTTGTGAAGAAATATAACGTTTGCTTTATTTTCGTGGATCCAAGACTTGAGTCTGGATTTCTTAAATCGACGTTTTATAACTATGAGTCCTCTAACATTCAAGGTGGTGACTTGGAGCTCAGGCTTGAGCACCATTATCTATTGCTGAGTCTGTCAAGGTCTGGAAACGACTTACGTGTGCCCCGCTTGAGGCGCCTGGTGGTATAAGAGTTTTGTCTTTTTAATTGTTTTCAGTTTTGTCTTCCCAAGCCAAGGTTCTTTGAGCAACTTTCTGAAATGTATTCCTTTTTTTTCAAGCGAGGTTTTGTTAATAATCCAGTCATTAGTGGGTAAGCAACGATGATTGATTTTCCACTGCAGGGATGCCATTTTGGCAGGCCTAGATCTGATGATATGGAACCACTTTTCTGGTCGCAACTCTTCTTTGCTTACATTTAGGTGTGTCATCCATCGATATTTTATTTTATCTTTTATATTAACCTTGGGACGAAGCATCCTGTAAGTGGACTTAACTGACAGTGTATGAAGCATCCTGGTGTGAGGGCGTCCTTTGACAGTCGAAGAAGACCAGGACCAGCAAACCGGATCTAAGGGAAGGTGGGAAATGAGAATGTTCGGTTTATAGGCCAGCCATTTTTCCTTGATCGTTAGGACCCTGACCCTAATTAGACTGTCCTTCTTGAACCATCCGGTTTGCTGCTGTGGTCTTGTCCTAAGGTAACCATCCTCTCCCAAGTCAAAAAAGGACAACAAAATATACTGTAGTTCGGACTTGGACCACATTCCCCACCAATCCTGGACGGTCAGATATGGACACCCAATCACTTGGGGTAAGAGTGACCCTTTTTCTCATAATTCTGACCCATTCAAGGGGAACTATATCAAATATTTGTTCTAGGGTTTCTTACTGATTATGGCAATAACTTAGTCTTTCATGAAGGATCGACAGCTCAATCCAGTCTCTTTCCTCAATGTTCCAAATGTCTCTAATGCGTGTAATTCCTCTTTTGATCCACCCTTTCCAAGGTGAATCGGATCAGTTAAAGGTGGATCAAAAGAGGAATTATTTTTTAGCGTGCCTGACGCATACTTAGTGGTCCTCTTCACCGGGGCAAGGCTTCTTTCTGACTGTGGTAGTAACTTAGTCTTTCATGAAGGATCGACAACTCAATCCAGTCTTTTTCCTAAGTGTTCCAAATGTCCCTAATGCGTGTAATTCCTTTTTTGATCCAGTGGCACCCTACATGATCATATGCTTTCTCAAAGTCTATAAAAATAAAGGCAGCATTATGCTTAGATTGGCGCGAGAGTTTAATTAACTCATTAATTAATAAAATATTATCCTTAATATTCCTTCCTTGAATAAAACTTGTTTGGGAGGGATGGATTATATCCGCTATAACTTTGTTTAACTGAATCGTTAGAGCTTTTGAGATGAACTTATATACCACAGTGAGAAGTGCGATGGGCCGGTAATTGCGAGTATTACATTTATC
Source organism: Chara braunii (assembly GCA_003427395.1). Classification (NCBI taxonomy): domain Eukaryota; kingdom Viridiplantae; phylum Streptophyta; class Charophyceae; order Charales; family Characeae; genus Chara; species Chara braunii. Next base: position 4,087,491 of record BFEA01000038.1, read on the forward strand.
ACCCTTTTTGTATAGTAGTGTTAAGACTCCTTGCCCCGCAATCTCTCCCATCTGACAAGATGTATAGACATCCTGATAGACTTCCATTAAATCCTGAGAGATGAAATCCCTTAGGGTTTCCAAGAATTCATTTGGTAATCTGTCAATACCTGAAGTTTTTTCCTCCTCCATAAGCATCAGTGCAGTCTATACTTCTGCTTTTGTAAGAGGTAACTCCATCTGTTCTTTTTTTGATTGATCAAGAAATTTGATCATTGTTTTCAAGAATTCATCAATCTCCTTGTTCCGTTGGTTCTCAAGGATGTTACCTGTTTCAGATATGAAGAGGTTTTGAAAGAATTCTCTAACGATTTTGGTGCACTCTGCTGTAGAAGTGGCTAGTTGCTCATTTAGGCGAAGGGGATGAGAAAGACCATCAATGACTGTTCTTCTTATCCGAGTTCTAGCCATAGCAAAAAATCTTACGTCCATTCCTCCTTCAATAACTAGTTGTCTAAGCTTTCCCCTGATCCTCATACCGTGCAAGCGGTACTTCATCTAAGAAAGAAGGTGATCTTCTAGTTCCTAAAGTTTTTGAGCTACTGTTACATTGTCTTCGTCATTTTGATTGTCATCTTTCAAGGATTGAAGTTGTTGGATACGCTGGTATATTCTTGTTTCATTGGAATGTCTTTCGGCTGCTAGTAGCTTCGAATATTCATTACATTTACGCCCTAGAAAAACTAGACCGTTATTGAACCACATAATATCATCCAGGATTACGGTTTTCTGTTGACGTCAAAACGACCAGACGTCCTTTAGATAGGTTCTAAACCTTTGCATTTTTAGGTGATATGTATTTAGCTTGTAGAAACCTCTGCCTTGATTTGTTTTTTTCCTAAAGGAGAGGATGACTACACACATGGCGTGGTCTAGCCCTGCAAGGGGCCTCCTAGGGAAAATCTCTACAATTTGAAGAGAACCCTCCAGTTCTTCCGAGAGGAGTATTAAGTCAATGTGTGAGTTGGCCGACGTAGTCTGAGTTTTCCTGAAACATGTGAAAGAGCGAAGAGTGGGGTTCAACCTTCTAAACGAATCAAACAGATTGAAGGATTGAGTCAGATTGGTAATCATTGCTCCATCGGTTTTCACATAGGCTGGACACAGGTTAGGGATCCGCCATCGATCCAAGGAACGGTCCGGAGCAGCGTTAAAGTCACCTGCAATGATCACTGGTATACCTATAGAAAGTTTAGGAATAAGGGTTTCAAAGAAACGTTGACGGTTGCCAACCTCATTTGACCCATAGACACTCAAGACAATGACGATCTCGAGCTCCAACGTTGCCAGGATATATGCCCATCTCCCTTCATCTTTGTCGACCTCCCAGTAGACTGGTTCTACTTTGGAACCTGGCCGAATCCATATCGCGACTCCAACACTTCTTGGGCGAGGTGCGTGATTTCTGAGGGTTGTGTGGGGCCATATCTGTTTATGACAGTGATTGTGGGAGGCGGTATCCATGAGGTGAGTTTCTTGAATACAAATAATGTCAGGCCATTCTTTTCCTCCCATTCCCCTAAGTTGGTTATAAATGACTTGCTTCTTTTCGAACTTGGCTGAAGCAAGGTCATTAACATTCAGGGATCTCAGATCCAATCGGGACCGGATTCTGCTCGTCAGTGAGCCAAATCAGGCCTCTTACAACTTTATTTGTCTTGGAGCCAGAATACGCAAATGAACAAATTTAAACGGGACTTTTACGGGCCTTATTGGACCCGGACCGGATTACATGCGCAAAAGAGATTAGAACGAGCACGATACTGATAGAGTCTTAACTTTGTTCCTTGTTTTCGACGAACAGATCTATGGTTGTGGTGGTGCTTTTTCTGTTAATGATTGCCTAGGGGGAAACTAGAATGGGTGGATGGAAAGAATGAAAGGGGACTTTCAACAGACGGGAGATGTCGGTTAAGGTGAGTAGGTCAGAAGGACGATGCTGGGACGGCATAGACCGGTGCAGGAGCTGTGCTCTCTAACCCAGGGGGAGCTTGAGGTCCATGGAGTTATGCCGAGGGTGGAAGGCATAACCAGATCGTCCAACGTAGTTGGCACCGGGGTGTGGACCCTGTAACCTATTTAGGGGTTTGCCGCTAAAGGAATTGTCGAGGGAGGAAGGCACTTCCTGTTCGTCAGAACTAGGTTGGTCGGTACTGGGGAGGGTTGTGGTGCCCTGTTACCCTAGCAGAGGGGGGTATGACACCAGGTGAGTTCTGGTACGAGGACTGAAAGCGAGGACCGACGGTCCGCTTCTTGAGCGGGGTATTTTAGGATAGTTGGTATTAATTTCTAGTTTTGACCCCCTTTTTTCTGATTTTTATCATGTTTGGCCGTTAAGGGGGACTTGAGAATGTTTAGGACTCTAGGGCTTCTATCCACTTTTCCTAAGCTGCTTTGAAGATGTTATACTCAGCAATCTGCGGCTGTTTGATGCTAGAACGACGCTGGCCAGTGCTGGGGTGTTGCCCTGTATCATGTTGACGTAGGAGCGTGAGGCCTGGTAGAGAGATCTGGGGATGCTTTGGGGTTGGCATATCACGGGACAACCAAGGTTTGCTGTTGGGATGACACTGGCCGGAGCTGGGGCGAGTTGTGTTGCCGTGTAACCCAGCAGGATGTGGGGGTGTGAGGCCTGGAAGAGCTCCGCAGGGAGTTAGATAACTTTGAGGAACTCTGGAAAGGTTTGTTAGGGAGGTCGAGATTTTTGGAGTTTCTTTTAGGACCCCGACGATCTATTTTAAAAAGAAACAAGGTGAGTGGGAGGAGGAGTCGGTGGGATATCATGCGTCCTACTAGTAAGGGGGCTAGCTGGTAGGATTGGAATAGGGTATAGCAGCAATAGAGATGGTGGCTCTGCTGTAGTAAGTCTTGTCGGAGTGAGGAACAGAGGATTGATGGGGGGGGGGGGGG
>BFEA01000038.1:4101424-4115562 GCA_003427395.1 Chara braunii
GACTTGTCTGTTGGTGTCATGCAGCATAAGGCAGGTGACATGCGCAGTGCGTTTAGAACGACAGATCTAAACACTCTTGCATTCTCGAACAAAATCCCGTTGAGCTCGGGGTCTAATCAACGCAAAAATATGAGCATCTCTATACATACATCCACTGTGGAAGGTGCGAAAATGACGATAATACACACGTCAAAGATGAATCGGGGGATTGTACACACGCATCCACCGTTCACAAGACAAGGTGATTGAGTTCCTTGTATCCGGGGATTACCTAGGAAACTAATGGAAGAGTTCCGGAAGAAGTTCTTCTTCGCATGGAATCACGAGGGTGTCCTTCGATTCAAGAGAGAGAGACAAACTCATAACACATCGTTATTCAAGTCAGAGAGAAAGAGAGGGAGGTGGGGGAGATAGACAAGAACAGTCGAGACAGGAGACACCGGAATTCAACGAAGGAACATTCGGCTTTGCAGCCGTGAGCTCACACCAAAGATGATCCGCAACAATGAAGGCGCATTCGTCGTGAGATTCCAATATGGCCCCGGGCCAATCATCCAATCAACTCCGACTATTGATCCTCATACCCGCACCGACGATCCCGGTCGTCGCGTGCTAACCTCCGCCACTGCGATCGTCACCTCATCGACGCAGACTGGACTCGGCTCGCACGGATTCCACAGTCCGTCGTGGCAATCAAGTGCGCAACCGGCCAGCCTACAGTCAGCCCGACAGGACTGTCCGACTCGCACCAAAACACCTCACCTAGCCACTGCTTCCCGGAAGCTGGCTTGGGAGTTGAAAACGTAAGAGAGATTTGCGGGCGCGTTTGCGGAATTTATAGTTGCGAGAAAGGAGATAGATGGGGGAGGAGACAGAGCGGAGATCGAGGTGTAAGGGGAGAAGGTTTAGCGAAAGGTGCCCAAGGGAAGCCATGTTGATCCTTCGGGACCCTATACTCGAGCAATCAGATTCGTCGCGCAATAGGAAGATCCTCTTGCTCAACGCGTCTGATTGGTGAGCCGGGGTAATCGGAGGATTAACCGGGCTTCGTGAGCCGAGGTTGAAGAGCGAGAAGAGACGAGGCGTGAAAAGCAGCGCGAGACGGGTCCAAGATTCAGACGATCAAGAAAGGGAGACAGGCGCGCAGAGAGAGAGAGAGAGAGAGAGAGAGAGAGAGAGAGAGAGAGAGAGAGAGAGAGAGAGAGAGAGAGGGAGAAACAGTTGTGATGGGAGAAGAAGAGAAGGGGGAAGGGAGAGAGAAGAGAGCGTAGGGGAATAATGACGCGGGAAATAAGGAGGAGGAAGCTCGCATGCGCGGTGCCGACAATGAGAGAAAAGGCACCAAAACACTTACAGCTTGCCTATGTCCTACCCCAGTTCAAAAATTGAAATCACCATATCCGCGCCCGAAAGTCGACGCGGGAAAAGAAAGTCCTATGCCGATCCGTATTCTCACAAAATTCCTAGAGTTTTCTCCGACGTGACCGAGAACATTCATGCAAGGAAAAAGATACGTCGGGCTCCGCTTATTCCGTAATTCCTAATTGTCGAGCCCGATTCCCAGTGCGCTCGCTAAGGCGCGCGTAATTTCCCGTGCATTTCCCGAATTACAAAAAGCAGAATTCCAAGAATCAATAGAACTTTCGAAAAAATGGGGGCCCAAACAAGGCGCCTGGAATCAAGAACAGCGACGGGGGTTTTGTGGGGTCGGTATGATACAAAAAGGGGGTATTGGGTCAAGGGGTACGAAAGATAGCACGGGGTTGGGAAGTGATTCGTCACAATCGGACGCACGAGAGGACCAAGGCGGGACTTTCCAGTATTGATTGCCCGTGGTCATAATTTTGAACTGGTCGGCCTACGACAAAGTTTTCTTATCAGACAGTGAGCCAAGGGAGGGAATGGTAAAGGTAGAACTTGAGTTTTGGCCCCAATGAACCCGCGACTACACGTCTGAAACCGAGAGTTCCAGTACAGTGCCCTGGTACTGACGTGCCCGCTATAGGCGGCACCCTATGGGACGGAGGATCAAACGTAGGCTATTTGTGCATTCTGTCGGAACTCAGACAGACTTTTTGGATTCGGACATTGGACCCGCTCTTTTTTTTTTTTTTTTTTTTTTTTTTTTCAAGTCTATGATGTTGCAGAGGCCAGTCACTGAGTGCACAGCCATCACCTGGAGCAGTAGGCCGTTGGTGTCCTGGAATATGAGACCATGTCCAATACTCCTAGCACACCCCCTATCCCACTATCCTATCCTCAGTGTGACCAGCACTCAGGACCATTACCCTACCAATGGGCAGGTAACTTGGACCGAACAGCAGTGATAGGCACCAGGGCTGATGGGTTGCCCAGCCCTGGTGGAAGCGGAATCGAACGAGCCTTGTCGAACGGGAACTTCGGACGCCAGGCCCAGACAATCTACTACAGACCCCAAGAGACTCTAGGCTGTAGTTTCAGACAGGGTAGCACCCATTAAAGCAGTCTTACCGTCCTTCCCCTAACTTACCCAAGGCCAGGCGGAACTCGGACTGGCCTGAGGGACTTATACCTCTACACTTACCCTAGGGTCTAAGCCTTATATAGCCACCAGACAGTTCTATCCGAATATCAGTAGGAACTCCGGCGGCCCTTACCTGTACCTACTGCAGATACTAGACCCCACCCAGTGACTAGACCCCCCCAGTCTGATAGTTGTGTAGTTCGCAATCTATGTGTATACCCGAAGGCTATGTATGCTCCGTGTATCTATGTATCAAGATGTACAGACAGCACCATTTGTGGAAACTTGTGTATGTAGCCCGTAGGCCATGTATAATTCGCAATCGATGCATATGCCCAAAGGCTGTGTGTGCTCTGTGAATCAATGTATCGAGATGTATAGGCAGCATCATGTGTATATATCGAAGAGAGAACGGGGTAAGCTGGACAAGGACCCCCCCAAGGTCCGAACCAAGCTCGAACCCGTGACCTTGTAACATGTAATGGAATGACTCTACCATGTGAACAACTAGCGGAATGGCACGAACGTGTGATATGCCAGACTGGGGAGATCAACAGAACACCCAAGACCAACACCCCCAAACAACCCATGTGAAACCCAGAACCAACATACAACACCATGAACAACCCTTGGGTGGTGTGCAGGCCGTGTTTGTAATTGTACTATGCGTCAGCCCAAGGGGAGCGTATGTCCAGCCATGCGTCAATCTAACGCCCTGCCGGTGTCCATGCGCAAGGTTGCAATTGAGTTTTGAACCCGCAACCTCATACCACAATGCATATTTCCAACCGGTGCTCTAACCACTGAGCCACATCAACTGCCTGAGGTCGGCTCCAGTGCTGCTTTTCCTGTCATTTTGGACTGCATTAAATGCTTATTTTATTTCTTCCTAAATTTGAGTGCGTCTTCCAGATGTGGTCAGTTTTGTGAGACTAACCTTGTTTTCTCCTGCAGGTTACAGGAGCCACGAGACAGCCCTCCCGTGGGTGACAGACACAGGACAGATCACAGGGTTGCTTCGGCGTGCCAGCAGAACCCTTCTTGCGGTTGACACCGGTCACACAGATTTGCCAAAGTCCTAAATGTACTATTTGTGTGCCCATGTGCTAGCGGTCTGGGTAGCCGCGGGGCAAGTGAATTTGCGGTCACCTCTGAGGTGACCGCAAATGCCCTATTTATTTTTTTGAATTTTCTTCAAAACTTGATGAAAATTCGTTCACGAAAATTCTTGCACAATTTGTGGATGGCCCAGTGTGACCAGCGAAGTACCAAATCGCCATCTCTCCAGACGGCCATGGCCTTGTCCCATCCGAAAAGGGACAGCAGTGCAACCCCAACCATGCCCAAAACCTCAAATCGGCCCTAGGCTTCCCAAATCCGAATATTTTGCGGATTTGGGGCCACAGTGTGAGTATGCCCTAATACCGAAAAAACAAACAATGTCATTGGAAAATAGAAAAAATTGCCCAATTGTGTTATCAGATCCCCGTCACACGCACGGACTCCAAGCAGAAAAGACAGTTGTGGCATATCCTCTTGGACTCCAGGCGAAGTGCAGGTAGTCACACAGCTGAGGACCCAAAAAAAAGAAGGTTTTTCTTTTGAGGCAATGGCTCTTGGGTCACACCTACCGTTTCAAATAGGCAACTTCAGCATCCAACGGCAAAATAAGAAGCGGGCTGTTATGGATGTCCACAATTGTTTTTTTTTTTTTTTTTTTTTTTTTTTTTTTTTTTTTCCCATGGCAAAATAAGAAGCGGGCTGGTGTGGATGTGCACAATTTTTTTCAATAACCTTTAGGAAAATGAAAAATCAAAAAGGGAATTTGCGACCTCCTTTTGAGTTGGTGTCAAAAAACGGTCCTCCCGGTGCCCAAGGCTCATATTAGGTTAATCAGTACATCAATAGACACACACCTCTCCCCATCAAGGCTGGGAGAGCCATAGCCACTGCTCGAACCGAGACAGATTCCCATAGCCACTGCTCGAACCTAAGGTGAGTGATAGCATACGTAAATCTCCCATTTGATTGTTTGAATCTGACATATAATTGAAGTCACAGCAGACTCCAGGAGCGAGATCCCACTAGCCATGTATGTGGATTAGTGTGACGGTGTGGGACGGGTGGGGGACAGGTGGGTGGCAGCGTGAAATAGGGAAAATAAACNTTTTTTTTTTTTGGAAAGCTTGACAATTTTATATTATAGCAAAAAGGCACGAGGCCGGGGACCTCACAATTCGACCCGGAGTTATCCTGGCAGCTTCAGGGCCTCGCCACACCACTCTCGAAACGGGGAAATTTTTCAAGAGCTGTTAGACGTTCTCAAGAGTTGGGTTTTCGAGAGTTTCGGGCCCCTCGCCACACAGCACTCTCGAAAGGGCGATGGTGTTGGACAAAGAATGCAAAACGACAGTCGTGCAGCTTTGTTTTTTCCGAATGGCCTCAGGATAACGGCCTGACAGCTCTCGAAAATCGAGAGTCCTTCGAGTGCCCTCGGGAGGACGCTTGAAAAGAGTGGTGCTGCAGGCTGGCCTTTTAGGAGTTTCGAGAGCTACTCTCGAAACGAGGTTCTGACAACTCTCGAAAGAGTTTTCGGGCCACAACTCTCAAGTGGCTGTGTGGCGACGGCTCCAACTCTTCAAAACCGGGTTTCAAGAGTGGTGTGGCGAGGCCCTCAGCCAGTTTAGCTTGCGAGCAAAGCTCAAATCCAGAGCCTGATTTATCACTGTCTTAATCTAACTGGAAACCGGGTCCAGCGTCCCGTGCTAATAAAAACTTTCCAAAAAAAAACACTTCGAAGCGCATGTAAAAAAAAAGGGAACGTTGAGGCTCCACAAACCAGCAGAGGCATTATCCCTTGGATCTGGAGGAACCAGCTTAATGTAACCAGATGAATTGAATACCTGAGGCACAGGGAGGATCGGCGTTGCTTACTGCCACCCCCCCCTACTTCACTAACCTGGACAAACCTCCTCAACCAGCCCTATTGTGACACCTACCCTCGGGCACTGCGGACTGTCCCATTTACGGAGTTTTCCACCAGGTGTTCACTTCCATTATGCCTTCTGGCGAGATATGTTCAGACTTATCCTCCCTGGCCCAGGTTCTGGCAAACCAAGATCTGCCTTTACCATGACGGTTCAACCCTCGTTGCCAATCTGCCAGAATCAGCAGGCGGATACTGTTCTTGATCTGGTGCTGTTGCTGCTGAATGCTAATTTCTTCATTCTTGAAAACCGCCGAATTCCTTGCTTTCCAAATGACCTGCATGATAGCACCTTTGCAGGCCAAGGCAACATACCCCCAGCCCTCAGAAAACGTGGAATTCGGGTTTGGGAGCGAACAGTATAGTACCCAATCATCTGTCCACGAAAAGGAACCTTGCGTTCATTTCGTCCATATTGTAGCCCACCACAGTCACACTGCATCTGCCAGTGGGCAATTAACCCAAAGGTGAGCATTTGATTCCCACCCCCAGCGACATCTGCTGCATGTAAGGGGTGAATCCATGCCCCCAGAGGCCAACCAAACCGTAGTGGGAACCACTTGCAGCGCTTGCGCCCATAGAAGACTAGAATCCTGTTGGGATGGAAGCTTCTTCAAGATTCGCCATAAGTTCTGCCAGTTTGGCACCCCCGCCAATGAACCTTTCAGTTTTGCATAGCTGTTGCTAGCCATTGTAGAAGGTGTGATTACAGACCTAGTCCTTAATGCTCTTGTTCCAACTTTAGGGGCATAGTTACATAAGGGGACTGCCATTCCCCCCCCCCCGCCCTCCACCCCAGGAGAGCAGGTTCTGTCCACAATTTTTTTCAATACCTTTCTGGGCCTTTTGGCTAATATCTGATTAAAAAAAGTGAAAAAGAAAAAAAGGTACACAATGTTTTTCAATAACCTTCAGGAATTTCAAAATGAAAAATCAAAAAGGGAATTTGCGAGGACCTCTTGAGGTGGTCTCAAAAAGGGTGCTCCGGTGGCTTCCCAGGCCGCTGACATTTGGGTAACCGAAAGGTACAATAGGGTAGGGGGAGGACCCAGTGTGACCCTAAACGTGCCTCAAAATTTTAGAATTTGTGACTGCAATTACGGACCTGGACGAATCTGACAGCAATCAGGTCCAGAGCTTAGTAGAAAAAGTCCTAGTGTGAGTATGCCCTGAGCTTTCGTTTTGGCCTTTCAGTGGTGGCCTTTGGGAATGTGGTGGGCTGGTTGGAGACATGTGGCATGCCGGTTCTTCCTCGCTTACGCATTTTCCAACGTCATACAGGGCATACCACAGTGGCAATTCCTAAATGTATCTGACTGCAATTACGGCCAGAGCAGGAGCAGGATGCATCTGACCGCCATAATGTCTGGAGCTTAGTAGAAAAAGTCCTCAGGGCATAGTCCCACTAGGACTTTCCTGGATGTACCTGACCGAAAACATGGCTTCTCGTGCATGTGTACTCTTGTGAGTCCTCCCTCAAGGGTAAAAGAATCGGGTGCTGATCCAAAAGAAAAGAAAAACAAAGAATGAAAAAGAGAGAGGGAAAAAAAAAGAGCGAAAGAGAGAGAAGGCCGCGCTCCACTACTCACGAAATGAGAATGAATCTTCTACTAGAACATGGCAAGACACAACTTCATAATTTTTGTCTTAAAGTTTTCCGCATCATGTGGTGAGTAGTGGAATGAGACCCAGAGAGAAAGGAAGGACATGATATGGTGTCCGCATGCGTTGACGGTCACAACTTACCCATTGAATGTGTACCTGCAAGAGAGAATCGGGGCGACAGAGGGAAGGGGGGTGTGGGGTTGTTGGAGTAGATTTACCACTTGTGGGAAATTAGACGGTAAATATGGCAACAAGCAGACAGACAGACAGACAGCAGATGGCACACACAGAAATTACATTGTGGGTTGCGTGTCATCCTTGTGCAGGGACGATCATGATGCTGGAATTCTCTGTATCCGCTCCATGATACTGGGTTTTACGCCCAGAAACGAAAATTTTGTGTGTGTGTGTGTGTGTGTGTGTGTGTGTGTGGAGAGACACACAGAGAGAGAGAGAGAGAGAGAGAGAGAGAGAGAGAGAGAGAGAGAGAGAGAGAGAGAGAGAGAGAGAGAGAGAGAGAGAGAGAGNAGAGAGAGAGAGAGAGAGAGAGAGAGAGAGAGAGAGAGAGAGAGAGAGAGAGAGAGAGAGAGAGAGAGAGAGAGAGAGAGAGAGAAGATAGACTCAAGCTAACACGCAAAGAAGTACACGGTACACACTAACCTTACAGCACACACAAGCACACAACAACGACAGACACAATGTTAAACTTTTGAAGTGCCTTTTTACCGATACCTGTTTTTTTTAGTGTATAGCAAATATGACAAGGCACACACACACACACACACACACACACACACAGACACACACAGACACACACAAATGTGGCCAACCTTGCATTTCCTGTTTTATTGCCTATCTATACTTTTTCGTTATGGATGGCTTGTGATCATTTGTGAAGGGAATGAGAGGGAGAATCTGGGTTCTTTTAAAACCGCACACACAGCACACACAGACACACAGACACACAGACACACACACACACATACTTACTGCCGTTCTTGTCAGGAGTTTGGACTGGCAGTCTGCTATTTTGCAAGGTTGGTGTGAGTGAAGTCGACCACTTTTCTCAGGGGTATCGCTAACTCTGGACGATGTGGTGAGTCCTCTTATCCATCAGTCAAATGCATCCTGGGCAGACTGTCGGGGTTCAACCTCCTGACGAGTTGGTGAAAGTCTGACGAAACAGTCTGGCAGTTGTGCTTTTTTTGAGAACACACACACACACACACACACACACACACACAGCACCTTTCTCAGAGGTATTGCCAATTCTGGGCGACATTGTAAGTCCTTATCCATCAGTCAAATGCATCCTCGGCAGACTGTCTGTTGGGGTTCAAGTTCAACCTCCTGACAGTGTTGAGTCCAGGTGAAAGTGCGGCGTTCTTTTTTTGCGGGCGAGAATGACGACATACACACCGGACCGTACTAGTGGTCATGCCATTGGGTGTCCATGGCTGAATGGGTGTATAGAGTGGGTTGTAAGGCTGTGACAGACTAGTTTCTTATAGACTTTCTGCCGTTCTTGTCAGGGTTTGGGACGGCAGTCTGCTAGGATTTCAGGGTTGGTGTGAGTAAAGTTAAACCTCTTTTTTAGGGGTATTGCTAACTCTGGGCAACATGGTGAGTCCTGACTCCTTAGCCATCAGTGAAATGCATCCCGGGCAGACTGTCAACCTCCTTATGAGATGGTGAAAGTCCAATGAAACAGACTGACACAGTTGTGCTTTTTTTTGTGGAGCTGTGGTGGCACACACACATGCACACACACAATGCCTACATGTAACAGACAAACTACACACATGCCTGCATTCAGACAAACATGCAAACGAATAGATGTACAGCCAGCTTCAGGGCGTACTCGCACTAGCGCATATAATCGCAATTTATACGCATGCGAACTTGCGATTATACATGCTAGTGTGGTGACACAGCAATGACGTATGTTGCACATCAGACAAAAGACACGACCGTGACCGGCCCTCCAAATGTGATTTTACGGGCCGTGTAGTCACACGCCGCGGAGCAGAGCTGGTATTTCTTTTGTGAAGTAGAGTAAGAAATCAGGAAAAAAAAAGCAAAACGCAAATACAGGCCCTGGAAAATATGTAGCCCCACGGGTTTAAGCCGCTGACAGTTGCGTACCAAAAGGCGTAAAATCGCAAAATGCAGACCATGTGTGACCCACAAAGGTCACAAACTGCACAATATTTGCCATTATACGATTATATACGTGCTAGTGTGAGTATGCCCTCAGATGCACCTTTTGGTTGGAGGGTGTCACTGTGAGAGTGTAGTTTGGCCAAATGCTCAACTGGGGCGAGCTGTGGACATTTTTTTGGAGATTCGAGAGTGGTGTAGCAAGTCCCAAACACAGACACACACAGACACACACAGACACACACATACACACACAGACACACACAGACAGGGACTGGGGTCTGTACAGTGTGTTTGACGGCTGTGACAGATCTCGTTGTCAGAAATACTGCCATTCTTGTCAGGGTTTTGGACCTACAGTCTGCTACGATTGCAAGGTCAGTGTGAGGAAAGCCGACCACTTTTCTAAGGGCCATCGCTAACTGTGGGCGAGGTGGTGGGTCCTTGTCCATCAGTCAAATGCATCCTGGGCAGACTGTCGGGGTTCAACCTCCTGATGAGTCGGTGAAAGTCCGACGAAACAGTCGGGCACAGTCATAGCGAGAACACACATGCACACACACACACGCGCCACACCCAAAAAAAAGAACACACACGCGCACACACACACACGCGCCACACCCAAAAAAAAGAACACACGAGCGCACACACACACACACAAACATAGCGAATATGACAACACACACACACACACACACACACACACACACACACAAAACACACACATACATACACACACACAAAAAAAAAAAGAAGAAAAAAAAAGAAATACGCTTTGATTCTGAATCTATTCACCTGGGTGGAATTGGGGCTGTTGTGGGGAAAATCTAAAACACACACAAATACGTGCGAACAGAAACGCACGCACGCCCCTGCATGCGCGCGTGCAGGGAAGGAAGCGTTGCCCAGTTTTGCCTTGCCTCGTCGCCGACTGCGCGAGAGCTCTTGTTGTCTGCCTGCAGGTTCTCTCGACCNTTGAGATCGCCGACAATATCATTGTTGTGCTAGGAGGTCGAGAGGTGTATCTGATCGCAGTTACGTCTACATTCAGCTTCCGCTAAGAGGCGAGAGATGTATCTGAGCGCAATTACTTATATATTCAGTTTGGGTTAGGAGGTTTTGAGGGATGTATCTAAGCCCAATTACGTCTGCATTCGGTGGAAAACGTCCTATTATTAATCTTGTCAAAGTCCTCCTAGTGTTAATTTGGCCAAAGTTGGGTTCGCAGGATTAATGCGAAGAATGTTTTTTTCTAAGAATGTATCTGACCGCAATGACTGTAAGATTCAGTCGAAGAACCTTTAGTGCTGTCTCTTATACACATCTAGATGTGTATAAGAGACAGCTACTACTACTACTACTACTACTATTACTACTACTACTACTGTGTGTCAGTCCACCACTACTACTACTACTACTACTTTTTTTTTTACTACTACTACTACTACTACTACTACTACTACTACTAATATAATAATAATAATAATAATAATAATATAATGATAATAATAGCAACAGATTGTTTGTTAAACCTGCCTGCAGGTTCTCTCGACCACTTCCACCCGCTTGTCGAATGCGCGGGGGCTTTCTCCTTTTTTAGAATGCGCGGTGGGTGGATTTCACTACGGTCTCCAATAATAGTTGAGTAGACCGAAAAAGAGGCGGCCTCGCGGCCCCCCTCCTGAAAAAATGGCGGGGGCTTCCCAGGACGGAGCGCGGGAACTTGCCGCGGCAGACGCGGGAGGAACGCAAAATCTCGAAAATGGGGGCGCCAATCAGATTATACTGACGACATGAGATCGCGAACGGACATACTTCAATTCGGTCAAGCGAACGGAACGCTCTCTCTCTCTCTTTCTCTCTCTCTCAGACTACTACTACTCTCTCTCTCTCTCTCTCTCTCTCTCTCTCTCTCTCTCACACACACACACACACACACGGACACGTATACATCCAAAAAGCACGGACACACGCGCACAAAGCGCACGCAAATGCAAAGCCGCGAGGACGCAGCCAGCCGCGCGGCCACCCACACAGAGACTGACAGTCACGTCACATACAATACAAATTAGGGGGAGAGTCGGATTGACGAGAGGGGAGGCCGGAAGCGAGAGAAGCGTAGCAGTGCACAGGTCGCGTGATGTAGAGAGCATTGCACAGCGGGATTCACAAGAAGGGAGAGATCGAGGCTGTAAGCCCGGCCCGGCGATCCCTCGTAGGCAGAGGAGCTATACGCCCACTCTCCCACCCGCGCTCCCACACCGCAGACACGCACAAACAAGTACACTCACTCTCCTACAAAAGCACACGCGCAGACGCGCACGAGCACGTACACTCAGCCTCCCACATACTCACACGCGCAGAGGACGCAGGGACGAATTCAGACACACAAACACACACCCACAGCGAGAGAGAGAGAGAGAGAGAGAGAGAGAGAGAGACGGCAGGAGGGAAAGTAAAGGGGATAGGAATCGCTGGAAAATCGACGAGTTCGGAAAGGTCATTTTATAAAGAAGAGAGAATGGGAGGAGCAGGAGGAGGTGTAGAATTGCCTGTAGCAGAAGGACGAAGAGGAGGGAGAGAACTTTCCCAAGGAGAAGGATAAAGCGTTCTCCTCCCATCCATAACCAGGCGAGTTCAGTGCGCACACGACCAGGTGTCTGTTGTTATAGATCAATCACTCCTCAATCACTCATCGATCACTCTTCAATCACTCACCACGCACTCATCAATCACTCATCGACCACTAATCAATCACTCATCAACCAGTGGGAGACACGTGTAGATAGCTAGGCGTTTTCCGCGACACTTCAAAGTTGATACGGAGCAGCGATGAGTAATCAAGAGGAGAGCAGAGAGTGAGAAACAAGAAGACACGAGCAGAGGGAGAGAGAGAGAGAGAGAGAGAGAGAGAGAGAGAGAGAGAGAGAGAGAGAGAGAGAGAGAGAGAGAGAGAGAGAGAGAGACTCATCGATCTGCCTAAGTCTCAGAGAAAAGGAACCGTCGGCATTCCCAGTGTTTTTTCTTTGGCGCGGGGCCCGCGTGGGGGGCGGAGAGAGAGAGAGAGAGAGAGAGAGAGAGAGAGAGAGAGAGAGAGAGAGAGAGAGAGAGAGAGAGAGAGAGAGACAAAGACTGGAAGCGCTCCTCAGCACCGTCGATGTGTCTTCATCAGATCGTATGGCCGACAACCCCTTTGGCAGCCTTGTTATCTCATTTGGGTCTTGCTGGTGGTCCCAGGCACTGGTTGCGTGTGTGCGCTGCTGATTCCCGCATTACTGGCGGGGAATGAAAAAAAGGGTTCGATTGTGCGATTTGGCTGATGATGGATCGCTGCTGAGTAAAGATTGTGAGGTTGTATTCACAAGAGAGCACTATCTTAATTGTACCTGGCCGCATTTGCGACTGGACGTGTACGCATCTAGCCGCAATAATTCCTTCGAGATTGAAGTAAAACACTGCCTGTGTGAATACGTCCTGAGATTGTGAGATTGTGAGATTGTGAGATTTCAACTGTGGTGATTGATCGTCATGTGTAGAGATGTGAGTTGTCGTTCTCCTTACCAACGCCTGGATCCACCTGACCGCAGCTACGTTCAGATACTGTCTCTTATACACATCTAGATGTGTATAAGAGACAGGAGTTAGGGTGGGGGGCGGAGAGAGAGAGAGAGAGAGAGAGAGAGAGAGAGAGAGAGAGAGAGAGAGAAACCCACGACCTCATCGATCTGCCTAAGTCTCAGAGAAAAGGAACCGTCGGCATTCCCAGTGTTTTTTCTTTGGCGCGGGGCCCGCGTGGGGGGCGGAGAGAGAGAGAGAGAGAGAGAGAGAGAGAGAGAGAGAGAGAGAGAGAGAGAGAGAGAGAGAGAAATGCCTCGTTAGTAGGTGGAGATCGACGCGATTTTTTATCGCAGTCGTGTCGACAGTTCCGCTGTGGAAACATGCATACTAACACTTGCGTCTTTTTCTTTTTCTTTTTTCCCCTCCCTCTCCTCAAGGCGGTTGTTGTTGCCTAGCGCGCGCGAATTTGAGAATGATAATGGATGATGATGATGAATGCTGATAATGATGATGAATGATGATGACTGGTGAGGACAGATGTGAATGATGATGAGATCATCAGGAAAAAACAAAGAAGTCTGCGATTATTATTTCCTAGAGCGATGACCGAATGATGATGAATGATGATCATGATGATCATGATGATGAATGATGATGAATGATGATGAGTGGTGATGAACGATGCGAATGATGTGAATGATGATGAGATCATCAGAGAAAAGAAGTCTGTGTGTGATTGTGATTATTAAGTATTGCCTAGAGATAGAAAAAGAAAAAAAAAAAGAAAAAAAAAAAGTATTGCCTTGAGAGAAACATCGTAAAAGAGACATTGAAGATTGTTATTCCTTAAAGAATGACGTATCATATAAGACAGACGACAGCCGAGGACGAGGATACTCAGACTTTTGGTAGTAATTGGACTGAATCGGGCGGCAGTTACGGTCAGATACATGCGGTTTTAGAAAATCCAAAGAGTCACACTTTCGCATTGATTGGACAGAATCGGGCTGGAATTGCGGTCAGATACATGCATTTTAAGGTAAGGAGTGGTTTAGTCTCTACATACATAGTTGCACTTTCACACCGATTGGACAGAATCGGGTCGGATTTGCGGTCAGATACACACATTTTAGCAAATCCCAGTAGGACTATGGTCTTTCGGGGACGTAGATGGTAGTCTTCCGTAATTGGGATCGGCCGAGAATATCACTGTTTGGAGGTCGAGGGGTGTATGTGATCGCAGATTACGTCTACATTCAGTCGCCGAAGCGGTTCGTCTTCCGTGATTGAGATCGCCGACAATATCATTGTTGTGCTAGGAGGTCG
>BFEA01000038.1:4139322-4154676 GCA_003427395.1 Chara braunii
TATATGTTTTTTTGGAGCATCCCATTGGGTGGTCTTTCTTTTGTTTTGCTTGCCGTGTTCCTCTGGGGGTCCCGAACGTGAGTGAAAATCAGACCCATTTTTTTTGTGTTGCTTTTCACTCACCTTTCACTCACCTTTGGGTCGTGGCCCATGCGTGGAAGAGAGGCCAAAAACAAAATTTTTCGGTGTTTCCCATCATGAGGGAATGTCAGTCCGTGTCAGACCCTCGTCCAAGTTGTCTGTAGGCCCCGCAAATGTTTCACATGGGCAATGCTGTTGTCCTCTTCCTTTGGCATGCATGTGCCCCCTTATTTTTTGGGAGGTGTTTGGGAGGGTTCGATCCCCTCACCTACAGCAAATGGTGTATGGAGTTACTCTTGCCCTTGTTTTTTTACGTCTATTTTCCCTATTTCACGCTGCCACCCACCTGTCCCCCACCCGTCCCCCACCCGTCACACTAATCCACATACCTGGCTAGTGGGATCCCCCTCCAGGGGCCAAGTCCCACTTGCAAGGATGAGTTGAGCTAGCTCAAGGGTGTGACTTTTCAGGCAATTTTTAATTCATTAGCTATTTTTTATTGTCTGGACGTTTTTTTCTATCTTTTTTTTTTTTTTTCCGTCCCGGTGCCCGAATTCAGGCACACATGACGACTCAGGAGGGTCGCAATCAGGACAACAGGACAGCATGAGGAAAGTAACTTTCTCTTGAATGCACCTAACCACGAAACGTGGCCAAATTCAACAACTCGTGTGAAAGTACTAGCTGTTGGCTGGACGACCGCCTCGTTGCTCTGTTTGCAGAATAGGGCTTCGGACAGTACTGTACTATCATACGTCAGAAGACAGGCTCATTGTATGTCAATAAAAGTTGTCTTTCCGCTGGCAACCAAGAGAAAAAAATGAGAGCTAGCTCAAGGGAAGGGCGCTCGGGTAGGGGGCGTTCTATTTGAGAAGAAAGACATTTTACTCTGGTTTCCAATAATAATAAAAAAACAAAAAAGGATATTAAGATTTCTTTCCTTGAATCCACGGCTGGATTCACAAGGACATCTAGCATCTTCGTGGTCGTGCCTTGTCACATGTGATTGAATGCTCAGCGTTGAGGTAGCTCAACGCTGCTAGTGGGACATGGCCCCAGGCCTCATGGCAGACCTTCGATTTATATTTTTTCGGTTTTGTTTTTTCTTTCCAAAGGAAAAAAAAAGAAAAAAAAGTGACATGCTCATTCAGAATAAGGGCCTTGATCAAGCGGCCTAGCTCAGTTGGTTAGGCACGCAAGTGGCATTCAGGAGGTAGTGGGTTCAATCCTCACTGGCCACATGCAGCACTCTTGGTGCCAACCAACTGAGATAGTTGGATTGCTCCCCCCGATCCATATTGGCAGGGTCCTTGGCCATCAGGGGTGTTTGTGTGTGTGGTGTGTGGGTGTGTGGGAGAGTGCTGGTGATAGTGACTGCTGTTAGGGGATGGGGACGGGGGAAGTAGTTGGGAGGGTCAGCTACTGGCAAATTGCTCGGTCTTTGCGTTAGCCAGCCCCTCGCACCGCACTCCCCCCCCTCTTAACTCCCCGACCGGCGGCCCCACCCTACTCCTTGATAGCCACCGGCGAGGTGGGTGGGAGGGGCAGCTACTGGCAAATTGCTCGGTCTTGGGGGTGGGGGAAGTAGGTGGGAGGGGCAGCTACTGGCAAATTGCTCGGTCTTTGCGTTAGCTGGCCCCTTGCACCGCGCTCTCCTCCCCTCCCCCCGCCCCTAACGCACCGACCGGCGGCGCCACCCTACTCCCTGATAGCTACCGGCGAAGTAGGTGGGAGGGGCAGCTACTGGCAAATTGCTCGGTCTTTGCGTTAGCCAGTCCCTTGCACCGCCTGCCCCCTCTCCCCCCCCAACTCCCTGGCGGGCAGCCCCACCCTACTCCCTGATAGCTACTGGTTAGGACGGGGTAGCTATGCTTGCAGGGGGTCCCCTGTATAGGCTTAGGAGTAGTGGTAGGTAGGGAGTGAAAAGTGAAACGGAGAGAGGAGTATAGCTTAGTTAAAAAAAAAGGAAAAAGAAAAAGGGCCTTCCGAAAAAAGAAAAAAGGAAAAGAGTAAGGGCCATGCCACAGGACAGTTGAAACGAGAAAAGTATGGGCATGCTTTCTGGACCCGATGCGTTCATAATGTTGGACTTGTCGGAATGCACCTGGACCGGAAATCTTCCAGATGCATGTAGAGTGTTGAGTAATGGAGCGAGGCCCTATGAGTGCATTTTCCCGCAACTTGCCGTTCACACTTGTACTTTTTCAGTTTCAACAGAAGGGGGGGGAGGCCACAATGCGTTACAACGGCAAAAGTAGTCTCTCATGCTCGTAGCAGTGCACCAGGTCGCGTTGGCACGATGCCTCTCTCCATTACAGAACATTGTCCATGCATCTTGAGCAGATCGCGGCTCAGATACATTCAGATTCATCTGACATTATGAATATATACATTCAGATTCATCTGACATTATGAATATATACATTCTGATTCATGTGACATTATGAATATATACATTCAGATTCATCTGACATTATGAATATATCGGGACTACTACGTCTTGAAGTTCATGATAAATTTAGAATGGTGTAGTGGAGAGAGGCCTGCTGTCGGTAAATAAGGAAGATCAAAGGTCATTGGCCCTTGCTCCGCTACTCACCAAATGAGCAAAATGACAATGAATCTTCTGCTAGGACATGGACGAGATAGTGGAGCGAGGCACAATATCTCTTCCCTGCAAGTGGGACGTGGTCCCTGGACGTAATGTGTTTTTTTTTGGACGTAATGTTTTTTATTGTTTATTGTTTTTTGTTTTTTTTTGCCCTTCCTGGTGGACGGTGGTGGTTCAGTAGTCTGATGGGAGAAGCATGCGAGCAAACATGAAGAAGGCCACATCCGATGGAATGGTATAGTGAGGTGTCTGGATCGTGGTGATCTCCGCGGTCTGCCGCTGGGGTGGTGTGAGAAGCTCATTGAACCTTATCATTTAGAGGAAGGAGTAGTCGTAACAAGGGGCCTCATTCCACTACTGTCCACATCCACAAAAGACACAAAAATTGGCAATGTACCTTTCCATGTTCTAGTGGAGGATTCAGTCTCATGTTGCACATTTGGAGAGTAGTGGAGTGAGGCACAAGGTTTCTGTAGGTGAACCTGCGGAAGGATAAAAAAAGACAATGGAGTGAGATGAGCTGGATCGCGGTGATCTCCGTGGTTTGCCGCTGAAAGTGATGTGAGATGTTCATCGAACCTTATCATTTAGAGGAAGCAGAAGTCGTAACAAGGTTTTCGTATGTGAACTGGCGGAAGGATTAAAAAAGACAATGGAGTGAGATGAGCAAAAACACAGGACCTGGTATAATAGTTGTTTAGCACATGAAACGACAGACCGGCGAGATAGGAAACCGGCGATGTGACAGATAGAAGACCCTCGCATAGACAGCCATAGAGATAGCAGGTACGTGTGAAGAATCAGGCCGCACTGAAATTATAGACAAAGGTGAAAGTCCGTGCCATGCTAGCGTGTCCCGAAAAAAAAAGTCATCAGCGTCTGGTTTGCAATTCGTTTCATGCAGCTTTGGAACCTCACTGTGGCACCCGCCCGACGTGATGCAGATGTCCAGGCGAATGGCATGCACGTGACCATCATTGCTCTACACGTGCATTCTGACAGGGCTGGCCTGCAGATTTGTTGTGCAGGCAAGTGGCATGCACCTGACCGTCATAGCCCTCCACATGCATTCTGACAAGAGCGGCCTGCGGATCGTTGTGCAGGCTAGTGGCATGCACCTGATTGTCGTGTTTTCTGACAAGGCTGGATGGCAAATTTGTAGTGCAGGTGAATGGCATGAACCTGACCATCGTTGATGCCCATTCTCACAGGGCTGACCTGCGGATCTGAAGGCCTTTTTGTTCTTTGTGGTGAAGAACTAGCCCAGTACCCACGGCTTGGATCAGGAAATGAAATAGGGTTTGGCTCCGCAGATCGTGGAATTCCCTCGACTTAGAGTAAGTGTGCCGGGTGGAGCTGTAATTTTTCACTGGGCTCCACTTACTCGGGCTCATTACGAAAATGGCGCCCAGCCTGTGCTTTCTTGGCGGTGGTGCAAAGGCCTTGGGCGGTTGTACAGGGAGATAGTTCTCCAGCAGGTCCCATTGCCACTCAAAAAAAAAATGGGCAGACCTTTTTGCGTGCGAGGGTGGCCTTCCTCTGGATAGTGAAGCTGCACTGTAAAAACTTGGGACGGGAGACCGGCCGACACTGCCTCCAATCTAACGACGGTAATTAAAGCAGTCCCTCATGTTCTGACTTCAAGAACTGAAATCTGCACTGGCGTGTATAACGAAAAGCAAAATTCGTGGAAACTGCAGTGGAGCCTCAACTACTTAGGCGAAATTCCCTGAAGTATTCCAGCGGAGGCTATTCTCAGTACTATCTTCTTCCCCCAAACCTAAAGGCGAAATTCCCCGAAGTAGTCCAGCGGGAGCTATTCTCAGTACTATTTTTCTTCCGCCAAACCTAAAGCGAATGCCTTGTTATTAAGTTGTTAACGAATACATCGCATACTGTGCACTGTATTCGTTTACAACACATGCATTATGTTCGAGTCGACTGCAGCCACTTTTTGGACACAAGGGGGTCGGGTCCAGGCTAAGTAGGCTCAGTTCTGGGCCGTGGTGCAGAGCCCCGGAAACAGAAAAAGATGTGGTGTTGTATCGTTCAATGTTCTGGCCGAAGATTTGTTCCCCTTTCCCCACTTGGGGCCTCGCTCCGCTCCTCACCAAATGTGCAAAATGAGAATGAATCTTCCGCTAGAACATAGAAAGATACGACGCCATATTTTTTGGCGAGCGGTGGAGCCAGCCGCTGCGGAGTGAGGTGCTTCCCTCCTAGCTTCCCACTGCCACTTTCT
This sequence comes from Chara braunii, assembly GCA_003427395.1. Taxonomy (NCBI): domain Eukaryota; kingdom Viridiplantae; phylum Streptophyta; class Charophyceae; order Charales; family Characeae; genus Chara; species Chara braunii. The sequence continues at coordinate 4,144,257 of BFEA01000038.1, forward strand.
TGGCTGTTTCATGCTACCACTTCCTTGGCCATGCATTGTCAGATAGGGCGGGTGACGGCATAGCAGAGTGCAGGTCACACACACACACACACACACACACACACACACACACACACACACACACACACACACAGGGAGTAGCGGCTTCAGGGCTTCTGCTTCTATCTCCCGATGCGTGTTCACACACACACACACACACACANAGCGGCTTCAGGGCTTCTGCTTCTATCTCCCGATGCGTGTTCACACACACACACACACACACACACACACACACACACACACACACACACACACAGAGAGAGAGAGAGAGAGAGAGAGACACGGTCAGTGGGCTTCGCTCCACATGCAGAAAATACAAAAATCATCACAGTGTATCTTTCCATGTTCGCGTGGAAGATTCACTCTCGTTTTGCAAATGTCAAGAGGAGTGGAGCCACGGACCTTCTTTGTTTTTTTATTTCTTGTTTTTTTGGGCAGAAGAATTGTCGGTTTTTTTTTTTTTTTTTTTTTGTGTACCTACCGGTGGCTGGAGGCTTGGCAAGGTTCGGGTTACCGGTAGGCTGAGCCACGGGCATTAACAACTGCTAGGTACTGGTGGTTTAAAGCACCAGTACACCACACATCGGCCCGCCGGTGTCAGCATGAAACCCGCACCACTTTGGAGGCCGCCGATTTTGTTTTTCAATGGTGCCCCCACACCATGCGGCCCCTCCGAGTTTTTTGCGTGTGGCGACAAAAACTTACAGCATGGCTGGGGCCGTATGCTTGCAGTTTAAGGATGTTCTCATTTTGGTCACTTTTTTTTTTTGTTTTTTGTTTGTCTTTTTTTTGGGGGGTCAAGTACGTTGGAGTCACACCCAACGCTCAGAATAGGCAACTTTAGCAGTCCCCGAAATGGAGCAAAAAAGGCGCCCCTAAATCTGCCAAGCGCCACTGCGGGTAATGGCTGGTACAGTTTTAGAGCCCCGCTAAACTTGCACATTTGAAAACTCGTACCATGACACCGGCGCCACTTTGTCTTTTCTTGCCTATTTCAAACAAAAAGTGTGCGACAGCCACCGTTTCCCCTTCTTTGTTTCTGCTCCCTTTTGGGTGTTCTGTTTAACTGTTGCAGTTAGTTGTTGACCGTGTCTCTGCGGAACTCTTTTAACTTTTCTGATGATGTATAATCAATTTGTGTGAGGGACGGTGGACCCGGTTTCCAGCAGTTGCTGCTCCCGACGAATGGAAAGGAGCCATCACAAAACGGAGCTCACTGCATGAGGATGCTCATATGACCTCCGGCAGTGGAGCACCCCAACCGGATGTTTCACCAAAAAAGAAGGGGTTGTGGACTGTAGGTTGTTTGCGGACCATGTGGCATGCTGGACCTCGCTCCACTACTCACCACATGCACAAACGACAAAAAATATGCTGTTGTATCTTTCCATGTTTTAGCGGAAGACTCATAATTCTAATTGTGCATGTTTGGTGAGTGGTGGAGTGAGGCCCATGATCTTGGCGTGTGGACACTTTTACAACCGCTTAAGGCTTTCGGATTTTGTTTCTCATCAAAACCACCAGTACTGGACCAAGTCGGGGCCTGTGAACACGCACCGGCCTGGTCGGAATGTAGTGACCAGCATGGGCCCGGTTACAAGGAAAAAAGAGAAAAAAAGAGAAAAAAAAAGAAGAAGATTTGGATGCATTCAGACGCCCTCAGAGGACACAAGAAGGGTCCAAAGTAGGGGTGCTACCCACTCAGCCTTTTTATGAAGACTGTAGTCGCCGAGGACCAGACTGCAGTACTGGACCAAGTCGGGGCCTGTGAACACGCACCGGCCTGGTCGGAATGTAGTGACCAGCATGCGCCCGGTTACAAGGAAAAAAGAGAAAAAAAGAGAAAAAAAAGAAGAAGATTTGGATGCATTCAGACGCCCTCAGAGGACACAAGAAGGGTCCAAAGTAGGGGTGCTACCCACTCAGCCTTTTTATGAAGACTGTAGTCGCTGAGGACCAGACTGCAATTCTTTTGTCTCTTGCACATTCCCCGTCCCATCGCCCCACCTTTCCCCCCTCCCTTCTCCCCTTTCTTCTTTTCTTTTTCTTTTCTTTTTTCTTTTCTTTTCTTGTCTTGGCTCTTCCGTCATTATAGCTGGTTGATTAGACTCCGCTTGTAGTGCACATGGCAGAATTTTGGCACTCGGCAAACACGGATTCGAGACCAATTGGGCTCTTCTGTTGCCTGCCATTATTGTTTGTTCGTTTATTTATATTTCGCCGTTGTTTTGTTGTTGATAAGACTTGGGCTGGCAGTATACTCACATTAGGCCCTCAAAATCGCAAATTCATGAAATCAGCAGCCAGATAGAGTCCTCCTTTTACAAGGACTCCGTCTGGCCGCTGATTTTGCGATTTTGCGATCTTGCAATTTTGCAATTTTGAGGGTGAGTATGCCCTGACAGTGCACGTGGCCGAATCTTGGCACTTGGAAAATGGAACTGCGATTTTGAGGGTGAGTATGCCCTGACAGTGCACATGGCCGAATCTTGGCACTTGGAAAAAATGGAACATGAGAGGTAGATGTGGCTGTAGGGGTGGGAGAAGCGGCGGAGGCCGATGCGTCGCTGAGGGGTGACGATAGCTGCTCGCACTCTGCTCTAAGGGCCTTGTTAGACACTCCTTGTGGACCCGTTACACACTCCTTGTGGACCCGAAATCCACAAGGAAATGATCGTTCCACCTGTCCTTGGGGACGATTCTCGAAAACAAATGTGAAAACACCACAAGGAGATTTCCTTGTGGCGTCCTTGTGGCCACAGCCATCTTTTCCTAACCCCCAAGGGACCTCCTGAGGTCCCTCGGAGCACAAGGAAGCGCGAAATTCGGAGCGGCGAAGGCATGCGTCGACGCACACTTTCGTTTCGTGGGTGGTCCAGACGTGGTCCAACGAACGGGGGCACGGACATCCCTGCGTCGGAAATCTGCACGGCGCCCCAACGGCTCCAAACGGTAACCGTCGGCGTGAGGCCTCCGTCCGTCTACGCGAATTGTCGGCTGTCGTCCTGCGGTCTGCTGCGGCGGGCGATCGTAGACAACGGTCCGAAATTCGAATGCTTTTCCCACCCGGCGCCCCTTTCGACGATGACAGTTTCATTGCAGAAGATCGTCGTTTTCTTCGTTTGTCGTCACGCCTCGCACGTTGAAGCACAGATCTTCCGCCGATCTTTCTTGTGTCCACGGGCTTGTTCGTTGGACGGTCGACCGCTGTCGTCAGTTTGTTGCCCTTTGAACGGCCCTTACATGGCCGACCTGCTGCACAGGCTGCCTCTGCTGCTCCTCGTCGTCGTGCTGCATCTCATCGTTGTCTTCTTCCACGTGTGTTTCGTCGGCCTCGTCCCGCTCGGGGCTCGCAGAAGGAGATCTTCCAAGAAAGCCGACAGGATGGATGCCTCCTGTCCTGCGCTTCACCCACCACCGCGGCGTCGCACGAAGAATCACTCCGCAACCCAACACATAGCACAACTGAACAATAGCCTCCGACGTCGCCACGTATTCGGCCCCATCGTCCGGAGCTTGCGTCAATGTCCTCCATCTACGCGCGCGCAACTGCTCCTTCAGGCGCCCCAGCGCCCTCTCCTGCCGACATCGAAGAACGATCGTGGACACGGCCGCCGCCACAGCCTGCAGCTCACGAGGCGTCAACACATCACGTCTACCCTCTGCGCAGCCCTCCATAGCCGCGACTTGGACACGGTCCCGTCTTTTCGCTGCCATCTGTGTCATCCTTCCGCACCCGACGAAGAAGCCGAAGACGTCCGTCGAAAGGTGGCCCCTTTTCTCTGCTTACAGTCCCGCGCACGGAAATTCAGAGCAAGGCGCAGTCGACGTGTGCAAAGGTCCATGGCGATGGACGCACCATGCACTGCCCGCGCACTCGAAACGGCCTCGGGACGGAACCTCCGCCGCCGCTGAGCCCCTTTCCGCAGAATGCCGTCCTCGCGCCGCCAGCCACACGTCGTCCTCGTCATCGCAGCTGTCATTCGAATTTTGAATTTCAAATGCCCACGCCCTTGGGGTTAATTCTTTTCGCGTCGCCTGCCGTCTGCCGTTTCCCGCCTCACGTCCCTGGACCACGCCGCCTCCACACGGACAAAAGAAGCTGGACCAAGGACGACCGACCCCGCGGCCGCTAATTTACGTATGAAAATGGCCGCGGGGAAGCCACAAGGAAACATCCTCGGGGGGTCCCCAAGGATGAGTGGAACGACGCCGCAAATTCCCCTAAAAAAACACAAGGACATTTCCTTGAGGTTCAAGGAACTCGTAAGGAGTGTCTAACGAGGCCCTATGTCTTGTGATCGAAAAAAAAAGAACAGTCACTCTTGTTTTCCTTTGTCTTTGAAAGTGCGCCGGCCTTTAGATATCATCATATTGAATTGACGGGCCCCAGGCAATTCGGAATGATTTTCTTCTCAGCGGCTTTTCGGACCCTGAGATCTCTTCATCTGAAGGTATCTGGATTCGAACTTGAGTCTGTAATTCGACAGTTGAGGAGTGTACCAACTGCGCTAGGCCCGTTGGTGACTGTTGCTTTTATTCGACCGCCACTAGTGTTCACAAGCAAAGCCGAAAATAGAAAATGTGACATCCAAAGACCTTGGATGGTCAGTGCTACTGAACCAAAATGGCTGCCGGCACCAGAAAGAGGGAGAAAAAATAAAAAAATAAAAAAATTGCCATTGGCTGTTTCTTGTTCGCTCGCGTGCGGAACCTGCCTTGACAAAAAGAGGCTGGGAGGTAGTAGTGGTTTGAATTTGCGATCACCACAGAATACAAAGTGAACCAGAACCAGAGAGTCTGGGGCGGAGTCCCAGTAGCGAAGAGTATTGGATGAAGCACCTGAATTTGGATGTGTTTTATGCAGAGATGCAGAAAAAGATCAGATTGATTGCAATTTTCTGAACCTCTCCCACAGACATGTCCACATGCTGGTGTTAAGTCCAAGCCTCTTTCGTAGTGGGACCTTCCGCCTGGTGTCTTGTCGGATTGATGGCGTCTCTCCACTACTTTCCAAATGCACAAAAGACAAAAGATTATGGTGGTGCATCTTCCCTTCTTCTTCGCGTAGGATTCATTCTCATTTTTCACATTTGGTGAGTAGTGCAGCGATATGCGCGTTCATGCATGTACCTTTTTCAGGCCCGGCTTTTGGTAATGGTTCTGCGTGCGTAATAGTTTGTGCCTATGGGTGTATCTGACATATCTATTGTCACGCAAGATGCTGTTCTTGCCGTACAATATATTCATTTCGGATGCCAGTGGATGCGGATGCTGCTGTTTGTTGTTTGCCTTTTTTTCCGGGCCTGGGCGGAAACAAACAAGCCTAGCTCACTGACAGTTGGTTCACCCACGAACTGTCAAAATACAGACCGAAGTTTGAATCCAGTCACAATCAAATGATGACCAGATCAAAACACTTGTGAATTACCTGTGGCATCAGTTCAATGATGATATCTCAAGGCCGTCCGTCCTTTAAGCGGGCGGAATGGGTGGATAGTATTTCTAGAAAAGTCTGGAATGGAAGATTCTATTTTCCCTCCGTTTAGTGTTCTGGAGGGCTTCTGGTCAAAGGGTCCTAGCTTTCTTCTTTTTCTTTTTCAAGCTCCCCGCTTCCTGTTTACTTCCCTTCTGATTGATCTTTGCACAGCCGCTCATTTGTTGTCCTCTTCTCTCCCTCTGCCTACGGTTTACCAGGCAGTTCTGTTTGACGATATATGACGAGTCGGGTGAAACTCGATGAACCGACTCGATGAAAAAGTCTGTCACAGACACCATTTCCTTGTCGTTTTCTTCCTTTGAAGTTTCTGCCTACCGTTCACCAGGCATTTCATCCTAGGGCCTTGCTCCACTACTCTCCTCACACATAGAAGACAAAAAATATGGCTGTGTATCTTTCCATGTTCGAGCGGAGGATTCATTCTTATTTTGCACATTTGGTGAGTAGTCGGAAAATCTTCTCTTACGAATTGGCCTAGCTCAGTTGGTACACCCCTGAACTGTTAAAACTTAAAATACAGACCTGAGTTCGAAACTCCACAGGAAGCAGATGAGTAAAATACTACGATAATTGTGAAATACGGTCAAATACCCGAAGCCGGTCAGTTCTATGTTGATATCTGAAGGTCGTCTGCATCCAGTGGCTAAGATGACGTGATACGGTGATACCTGATCTCGAACTCCACTACGGTGTTGTATGAGGACACGCTCCTGAAACGCCGTGGAAGTGATACTCTTCTTTTGTGGGGTGGTGGAGGGGCGGCGGTCAGAAGGTCTGGGGTCAGTCCAAGGGGTCAGGTTGAGTCTATGCACCTGCACACGTACACCATGACCAGACTATTTTTTGTCTCCGGCCAGCCTAAGAAGGTTGTCTGCATGGATTTCCGTTTCTTTTCCCCTTCTCGATTTGTGCGACCCTACACCAATTGGAAAACATTCGGGGAGCGATCATTGCTCTCATGCCTGCAGACTTGGCTGGCTTGGTGTTCTGATATCCGTTCAGGACGCACCTGGACGACCATTGTTCCCAGTGCAGATCGTGTCCTCGGATAGGCATTTGAGCAAGTAATGCAAGTTATGGAGGCATTGGAATGAAACAACGGGGAAACTTCAGAAGAAAAATGTGTATTTTCGGGGAACTTCAAGGCAGAAAGGCAGGCCAGCCTTGATATCCTGCGACCTTTTTCTTTGTGTTTTTTTTTTTTTTTTTTTTTTCAGCCACCACTACCTTTCACAGGCAAACTTGAAGCAGAAATATAACCTATACCGCAGTCTTCGGAGGGCAGGTGACTCCGGATCAAAATGGCTGGCAGTGCCAGCCAAAACCCCAAAAAAGGTCGTGCTGGTGCTTTTTTTTTTTTTTTTTTTTTTTTTTCCCTAATCTTCATAGGGCTGGAAGCCCACTTACCGGGGTGATAAGAGCATCCCCGATAAGTGGGCCGCGCTGGTGCTTTGGCAGAGCTGGCATAAAGAGGCTCGGAGGTAGTGGTAGTTGAAGGGTTCGTGCAACTTTCACCAGCGATATCTGTTAGAACTTATATTGGAAGGTCCTGCATTCTGTGGATTGCAAGCCACAGGACAGGTTTCAAATGAAATGTTTCTCGTTTAAATTCCCTTATTAGGTGAGGTTACTGAGTTCCTTGGGGCCCAGTCCCACTACCGTCTTCACCTGGCCGGTCATTATCGCTGTACCTAGACTGGAAGTTGCACCAAATATGGCTATAATGACGGGCCGCTCTATTCGGGTGAAGACGGTAGCAAAGAGGATGTGTTTTCTGCAGAGATACAGAAAAACAGATCCATTGCGATTTTCTGCTCCTCCGTATTCAGGCATTAAATCCAGTCCTCTTCGCTACTGGGACTGTGCCCCTGGTGTCTACAGTGACATCATGCTGAGCATCAGCTGTGTTGTTATATCGGAGTTGCAAAGGGGACTGCAACCCTGGGGCCTGGTCCGATTAGCAAAGAGAATAGGATTTGATCCCTGAATCTGGACGTGCTTTTGGAGAGATGCAGAAAATTGTGATTCATCTGCTTTTCTGCCTCTTTCCAGATTCGGGAATTAAATCCAATCCTCTTTGGTAATGAGACCAGGCCCCTAGTCTACACAGTGACATCATGCTGAGCATCAGCTGTGTTTTTTTATCCCATTGGGTGCCTGAGCTTTGACTCTCTCCCGTAGTAAAATCAATAGACTTGGGTTTCCGAGCCCACAAATGGACACCAGCACTTCGTAGACTAGGGCAAAGGGCCTCCTGCTGCACACGGAGAGCAAAACGAAATGAAGCCAAATGAAAAAATGGGCAGCCTCATCAGGCCCTCATGAACACAGAGGTACCGAATTTGTTTCGTTTTCAGCCTCTCCACCAGACAGCTCACACGAATGAGGTCTTCTGTGACTGCTCACGAGGTTCGCGAGATGGGTTTGGACAAGTATAGATGCCATTCTGCTGTCTGGACCCATTGGGACTGATGTTTGTGTGGAGTCTGATCCCGTGTGGTTCTCGGAGACTGGCGGCGAGAACCACCAGCCTGCAATCGTTTTCAGACGACTTTGCACGAAATGGCTCTTTTTGACACCTCGCAAAACTTGGTTCCCACAATTGTGGGGCGGCGGGAAAACCGAACGAGTTTGCGAACAAATCGTTTTGTTCCAACGTTCCCTGCGTGGCAAGGCCGCAAAGCTGGCTGGAATTGCTCATTTCGTTCCCTGGGTGACAAGGTCCTGGAAAGTTCTAGTGTGAGTATGCTTTGAGTTTCACTTGCTTTCAGCCACACGAGAGGATCCAGATCCGAGTCTGGGTGCCTCTGATGAGACGCACAACATCTCCCGGGTGATCTCCATGCCTTCCCTCCCTCAGCCATAGACTCTCTTAATCTGTACAGCTGCGAAGAGATGCTGTGAGAGTGGGTGAGAGACCCGTAAGTTTTGAACAGTGTGAAGAGGAGTCGCCCGGTTGAAGTATTAGCAGGGGGGGAGATGGGCTGAGGATACACCTCATGACTTAAGGGGTTTCAGAGTTCTGAGGGCATTTCTGAGAGCGGATTTTAACACCAGGACTTCCAGCCTGTTTTTTCCGATGCTAATCTTTTGCCTGCCCCTCACATTTCCAAACCATTGTTGGGCCGTGGAGGACAGCTGGCATTGGTACAGGTGGTTTAAACCACCAGTACACGCCTCACATCGGCCGTGGGGCTGTGTCAGAGGCCGAAACGCGATGCCGGCTGCAGAGTTCTTTTATTGATGGCATGCCGGTGCCCCCTTTTTCAGATGGGCGACGAGCTTCTTTTCAGCAAGGCTGTGGCCGTGTACTGGTGAATGAAGGGGAGATTCTTGGCTCCCTTGGGCATTGGACACTGATTCCTTTCTGCTTTTGTGCGCGTGGGAAGAGAGAGAGAGAGAGAGAGAGAGAGAGAGAGAGAGAGAGAGAGAGAGAGAGAGAGAGAGAGAGAGAGAGACGTTTGATGCTTCCAGATGCAATCTCAGTCTCTTAGCTCCGCTGGCCGGCATGCCAGTCTCTTAGCTCAATGGATCTGTACAAACATTTGGCTGGAGTTACGGTAACTCTCTACCCTTGTGAGCGGAATGGGCGCTCACGGTTGAAAAGGGCCTAGGGTCTGACCTGGAGCCAGGGATGGTCAAGACACTCCACGTTTTGCAACTGCAAAACAACATGAATAAAGGGGGCTAGCCGGAGTAGGTCTTAGCTTTCTACATTTTGCTGGATTTGAGGGGTTGAGGTGGGCTGCCTGCCCACTACCCACTGATGAGCCAACCACAATTATGTCAGGCCAGTTTCTGAGTCTGTTTTGTTTAGGCTGAGAGGCAAAATGGCCCCCACTTGAGGCTCCTCAGCAGCTCCAAGCCAGTTCTATCCATGATGACTCCCTACCTAGTCACCCCTAGCCAAAACAATAGGGGCCAATTGGAGGTAGTGGTAGTGAAAAGCCCCACTGCCTGGATGAGTAATTGTGGTATGATTCCGTATGAACGTATTGTACATCCAAAAAATATGTGGCCTTCTCTGCAGTGGCGCATCTGTCACAGGTAGTGGTGGATTTCTTTACAATGGGTTATGCGTTGGTGACAAAGGGTCCCACAGCAGTGGTCGAGGATTCTCTCAAGCAGGGCAATGCCTCTGATTGGTAGGATTTGTTCCTTTTATCACGCAAGATCAGCTCGGTGACTTTTGATTGTATCGGGGACAAAGTGAAGTCACCCCTAACCAAAGCAATCTGGGGCAATGGGAGGTAGTGGTAGTTCAAAGCACCACTGCCTAGATGCCTTCCATTGGCCTCCTATGGGTAACTGTGGTATGAACGTCTTATACATCCAACATGTGGCCTTCTCTGCAGTGCCGCTTTCTCTTGCAGTGGCGCATCTGTCACAGGTAGTGGTGGATTTGTTTACAATTGGTTACTTGTTGCTGACAAAGGGTCCCACAGCAGTGGTCAAGGATTCTCTCAAGCAGGGCAATGCCCCTGATTGGCAGGAATTGTTGCTTTTGTCACACAGGATCAGCTCGGTGACTTTTAGTTGGATCCGGGATTCCGGGGACAAAGCCAAGTCTAGTCCTGCCCTCAAAATGTTTGGGCACCGCGTGTCTGGGTGCTGGTCAGGACACGGCACCCCAGAGTGGAAGCAATGATTAGTATGTTGGGGCATGGAGGAATTGGGGGTGGCGGTGTGGGGGGTGGTGAGGAGGGGCTCCGGGGTGGGGGAGAGGAATTGAACACAACAGGCGAAAAAGCCTAGGGAGTATGCATGTTCAGAAAACATGTGGAACATGTTTGTCAAGAAACCCTCTCTCTCTCTCTCTCTCTCTCTCTCTCTCTCTCTCTCTCTCTCTCTCTCTCTCTCTCTCTCTCTCTCTCTCTC
>BFEA01000038.1:4217996-4246247 GCA_003427395.1 Chara braunii
CACACACACACACACACACACACACACACACACACACACACACACACACACACATGGGCCCCAGCCCTCAACCCTGCGCCAGAGAGTCAGAGACACCTCCCCCGACATGTTCGGGGGCCTGCGCGAATGAGTCAAACGCATTTAGTCGTGTTCATTTAACGCGCTTTCACCGCATTTAAAACATGAATGCGAAACGCGCGGCAACACAGCTTCCAACACCAGAAAAAAAAATAACCATCCCTTTTCGGAGATTTTATCTTTTCGTTTGTTTTTTTTTTTTCAACTGAAAATGGCAATAAAATAGTATAAATACAATTGCAATAACCCATGCCATACGTCTCGTAGAAATCTGAGGGCCGACCTGGCCGCCCTCAGCCAGGCCAAAAATGAGGTAAGGGACCCCACACAGGGATTCAGGGCCTGGGCGTGCCACAGTTGACTTTTGTCAACTGTCGCGATTCCAACAGTCAAGGTCCAAAGGTACCCAGTCCAGGCCGCCGGTCAAGCACACACACTTGTTTGTATGCAGGTACCCAGACAACATCAAGTCCAAGGGGAAATTCTGCAACTGTACAATCCAGGCCTTCGGCTGTGACTCAATCTGGACGACTGAGAGGAGGAGACCCGAGGCCAGAGACCCTCGTCAAACACTACTGAAAGTCTGGCCTCGAGGTGATCATGCATTCAGTCTTGCTATGCTGGTTCAACGCTGGCTTGACTTTGACGCGACGCTGGCATTATGCTAGCGCGACGCTGGCTAGACGCGGGCAGTGTATCAGTGTTGCGGACGGCGACACGAGGTGGAGGCTGCACGCTGGCACTATGCGCCAGGCTGCTGAGGTGGCATGCTGATGTGGCGCTGCCTTGGGTATATGTGGCGCTGCCTCTGGTCTTCATGGCATGTTAATGTACCGCTGCCTCTGGTATATGTGGCGCTGCCTCTGGTCTTCATGGCATGCTGATGTGGCGCTGCCTCTGGTCTACGTGGCAATGGTGGCATGCTGATGTGGCGCTGCCTCTGGCTGTGCCGCTGCTCCCGATCTACATGGCGCTGCTATTGGTCTCCATTGATGATGTGGCATTGCCACCTGTCTGACGTGGCATTGTCCACGTTGTCTTCATGAGGTGACTGGTTGCGAGGGAAGAGGAAGATCGGGACTGTGGAGAGATCGTGAATACGTACATGGTCTTCATATCGACAATGCTCCAGTGCTGACGAGGGATTGATTAAGACGTGCCACGTGGCACATTGAAGATATTTCAGATACTAGTTCAGACTATTGACTATTGAAGTGGTGATTGAGGAGGGAGCCCGAAGCAGAAGTGGGCATTGTATTTCCTCTCCTTTGTCTAATTTCCCTCCTCTCTCCTTCGTCTGTATATGATTATCTCATCTCATTCTGTCTGGACACGATCTTGATTATTGGTAATCATCAGCTGGTTGACACTCTGGACTTGCATTGTTGATGCTTGTCTTCACGATCTGGGTTCATTGCAATTTGGTAACGGAGCAACTCTTCATCGCGATCTGCTGCTAGCTGTCAGGTGCTGACGTGGCACCCAGGTAAGTGGGAGGTGCCGCATGTGCAATATGAAACGCGTTTATTAACGTTTGCGGTCATACCGCAAGTCTAGCCACGGTAATAGTGCACTTGCGAGCAGCCATCCCTTGAAGATGATGTCAAGGCTACGCTGAAGATTGAAGAGTTGCGTTGGCAACAGGCTGACGTGGTGCTGGTACCGCTGATGTGGCACGTTGTATGTGGCATGCAGGGCATGGTATGACGTGGCACGTACCTGTTACTGCTTGCTACTGATGTGCTAACTTGGTATATTGGTGGAAGGCAGACCTGCACTGTGACGTGGCATCCCTCCTTGTCGACCTATCAGGGTACCTGATCTGCTGACGTGGCAGACTCTTTGAGTTGCTGTGTTGGCAGGCCAGGGGTGACACGTGGCATGTGTAAGGACTGTTAAAAGTGTGAATGTGCACTTGGGTTGTACTGTTGTTGCAGATGATTGAGAAGAGAGCTAACCATTGATTGTGTTATATGTTGGTTCTACTTACCTGTTGGTTGTCTGTGGATGTTGTGCATACTTGCTCTTGTGTTGTTGTCTTGATCACACTGGTCGTGGTTGCGGTACCTGCACGTATACGGTAGAACGTCATCACACATAGATTAGGAAGAAAAAACAACAAAACAATATAAGAAAATTGTTAATACTTATTTCTTTATCCCTGCCTTCAACAATTCTTGCTGTAGGAGTTGCGTGCGTCGTGGAATTTATTTTTGTCTTTTAATTTTATTTATTGTGCGACATTTGCACGCTTGACAAAATGAATTCTCTTTGGAAGTGTTTGCATGACTCTATCTTGACTCGGTTCATACCCCTCTTTTTTTTTTTCATCCCTCTCACTGTCTTTGCTGATGAAGATAGAGTGGAATTGAGAACCCCTGGACACTGGACAGAAAAACAAAGAAAGGGTTGGAAGGAGAGAACCACAATTGTGTGTGGATGTGATGGAGAAAAACATCAGACAGTTAGAGAACACATTGAGAGAAGAGAGAAGGAAAGTGAAAGAGTATCGAAGACTGAAAGAACAGCAAGAAGAAGAAGAAAGAGTAATGAACGGGTTGAGAGAAAAGTTTCATTACGAAGAAGCAGGAAGTGAGGTTGCATCCATTCTTCAGTCTATTATGGTGTACCTCATGCATCTTGAAAAGAAGATTGACAACAACACCACCGCAATGGAAACAATGACCAGACTAGTGAAGGGAAAAAGAAAGGTGGGTGTTGAGGAGGAGACGAAGGGGGAGGCAGAGAGGAAACCACCCCAAGAGAAACTAATGAAGGATGCCATGAAACGGGACACGCCCGAGAAACTGTAAGGTTCGAAGAAAGAGCTCGAGAAAACAGTTGAGAAGAAAGAAGAACCCACCGGAAAGAAAGAAAAACCCACCGGAAAGAAAGAAAAACCCACCGGAAAGAAAGAAGAACCCACCAGAAAGAAAGAAGAACCGGCGAAAGAAGCGGAAAAGCCTAAGAAAAAGGAAAAGGTCAACATGAAGTTGCCATTCATGTACAACAACAAAAAGGAATAAAACTTGTTGCTATGGATTGTCGAAATCCAGACTTAGGTCGGAACTGCACCCGTTGAGCCAGAGAGTCAGGTTGCTTTCTCCGCGTCGTGTTTGGGGGGAGTGGCTAAGGAGTGGGTGCTGGCTGAGGCCAATGCTGCTGGCTTCGAAGACATTGGTGCGTGGGCCAAAACCCTTTCTCTCAGGCAATTTCTCCAGAAGATTAAGGAGAGGTTCCTGGATAAGACAATGGCCGACAAGGCCTTTGACGAACTCACCACTATAGGCCAGAAACACTGGACGTCTGTTGATGCTCTGTCTCGTGAAGTTGACCGTCTGTTACTGATACCTGGACTGAACTTACAGGACAATCAGGTCTTGTACATCTACTCACGAGCTTTGCCCGAGCCCATCCGTGGACAGCTCGTGGCGGAGTCGAAGTCTGGTAAGTATAATTATCGGCAGTTTCGTGACCTTGCTCTTCAGAGAGAGCAAGTGACCACACAAGTCAAAGGTACGTATGCTTCAGTAGTTAAGACGGGACCGGTTGGTGGGTATGGCAAGCGGGTCCTTTGGCGACAAAAGCGCCAGGACCATATGCGTGTGTTATTTAACGATGAAACAATAGAAAAGTTACCTCTTGGTGAGTCTGAGGGAGGAGGAGGTAACGACGACAGTGAATTTGAGAAGGGTGATGTCACTGTCGTATTGGCCAACAGGGGGGCTAGAACCAATGGAAGAAGAAGAGGAGGCCACGCTCGTTCCCTGAGCATCCCGGTCTTGCATTTGGGAAGCCTTGGGAGAAAATGGGGATGACTCGTGAGGAGTGGCAGTCCAAGATGGACAACCACCAATGCCTCAAGTGCAGCAGCGTGGGGCATGTGATTGCTAGGTGCCCACTTATTCGTAACCCAAAAGCGAGCAACCAGTAGGAGTAGGCTCCTGCTGGGTCAAAGGGTTTAGACGAAGACAAAGGTAAGGCGTCTACAACCCCTTCTAACCTTTAGACCCTCAAGGCAGAGGATGGCTCTTTTTCCGCCCATCGTCCAGAACACCCTGACACTGTACTTTGTTCTGTCTCACTGGACGATTCCCTTGACGAACTCGGCAATGAACTAATAGCATTAAGGTGTTCGTGGATCGTTAAAAGCCACCTTCAGAGTTCAAGTTCGCAGAATCAATCATCTAGTGTGCAGTCTAATTCAGTAGAACTGCCCTGCCACTGGCGCGACAGTAGTTCGCATAGCAGACTCTGCACCCCCCCTCCTCCCCTTCTCGTGATTCAGGGCAACCTACTCCACAATTCTGCACTTGCCGTTTCTGAGGATGCCGGCGTTGCCATGATGGTGTCCTCGCAGGGGAAGTGCTCCCTCTGACCTTCTTTCTGAACAATAGCCTACCCAGCAAGCTTGCCCTGCCACCTGCATGGCAGGGGCCACAAACCCCGCAGAACCCACCCCCCTCTTTGTGATTTAGGGCAGACTGCTCCCCAATCTGCTTCAAGTTCTCGTGTGTCTAAGAGACTTCACCGCCCTTCATGATGAAGACTCCACTGGCACGCGACGATGCTTGCACATCCAACATCGCGAGGTGGAAAATTAATTGGACCTGGTTGTGCAACAATCGTACTAGTTGGAGCCGCTGTAGGTATTGTTGGAAACGTGTTTAGTTCTTTGATTCATTCTGTTGCATGGAAACCTTCATTGGTAAAGCAATCATTTGGTTATGGTGCAACGTGCGTAGTAAGAGGGCACATGAAGTGTTGCACCCTCGTCGACATATTCTCCGGGTGTTGGACACGACCAAATAACACACAAAAAAAAAAAAAAACTTCTAAAACCACCAGTACAAAGTCAGCCATAAAAGGAGTCTGAGCCTCTTCTTCAAAATAGAAGGCCATGAACCACCGATTCATTTTATCGACGAAAGGTCCATGACCTTCAATGTTTTAGGAGAGGCTCGGTTTGCTTTTTTATCGGATTAAAGCCAAGCATCTGTAAGGGGGAGCCTAATTTAGATGCCAGACCACCAGACCATTGGACACCGCCTCACTCAGTAGAGGAGCACATGGGGCCCCAGCGCGGACAGCAGGATCCCAGCCATCAGGGTCCAGACCAAAACCACGACCCGAGCAATACTTAAAAGGTAAGGAAGCTAAAGAACTGTGGCAGACAGTCCCCCGAAACAAGCAGCCTGCCAAACTAAAAGCCAACACCACCCACAAGGGGGGGAGTTTTCTCACAAACACAAAACCCCCCAAAAAGAACCTTCAGCAAGAAAAACGGGGCTCAAGGACAGAATGCAAACAACTTTTGGGCATTACTAATAGAAGAACAGGCCCGGGATGCCCAACCAGGATCAAGGGCGGGGCAGGGGGGAGCAGGAGAAAGGATCTCGACAGACGGGGGTACAATACAGCCAAAACAACCAAAGGTCTTGGCTGGGGAAATAGGACAGGGGACAGGATTAGGGGAGGTGCTGATGAACGAGGAAAGAGCACAACAAGGGCAACAGGGGATAAAGACAGAGCAGGGGCCCAGAACCCAAGGGGAAACACCAGATCAGGAAACACACAACAAGGGACAGCAGGCCTTCTGACTCCCCCCAACCACCGACCCCTTTCAACAGGCTTTCTGCCCGCATCCCGTTGATGTGGAGGGCTCAGAGCCCACGACAGCAGGCAACTGAGACTCTGGCTCCCCCGGACATAATTATGACAGACCATGCCCCAGAATCACAAGGAGACGTAGGGAAGAAGATGAAGGCCCTGGCCGAATGGCTTCATGATTGTCTGAGGGCCCGGTACACATACCTATCAGCAGAATTATGGGACCGAGCATATAGGGACACATTCCGCCGGAAAGGGAAGAAGTTTTCGCAAAATTCAATCAAAGGTTCCATAAGGTATTTGGTCATCCTACAGGAGACTTCAACGCCACCCCAGATCGATGGCTCGACCTCTGGCAAGTCCTCCCCTCCACCTTACGACATGCTGAGGAGGACGAAAACGTGTTCCTGCATTTATGCAACTCGCTCTCCCTCTTTGACACATTCCGCCGCACTTTTCCCCGAGAACGGATCTTTGCCTGCATCCGGAATAACAACCCGGCCAGACTCTTCAAATTAAGGATCGATTTAATCCTGAGGTCAGAAGCCCTAGCGGGCAGTTTGAGAGTAGTTCCAGTTCTACCCTCAAGCCTTCACCCAGGCTTGGACCACAAGATGTGTATGGTGGCATTAACTTTCCGGAAGAGGCCGGACCGGAAGTCCGACTTCTACAAGCTAAACACATCTAATTCCTTACTCCAGCTCACTACGTTCCGGCATTACCTCGCTCACTCTTGGACATATTGGAGGGACCGCCATCCTGAGGTAGAGTTCCCTTTGATATAGTTCAACAACGGCATGTTTTTCTTGGCAAAAAAATGCAATGACTTCTCTAAGCAGTTAGCCAAACAACGCCACCAAAAATATATTGACCTAAGGACTCAACTCCAAGGGTTAAAACAACAACTAGACCCGAATCAGTCGGTGCAACATACACAGAGGATTCAAAATGTAAAATCTCAACTGTTAGAACAGGCTCCGTATCGGTGGCAAGGCGCATGAACCCGAGGAAAACTATCAAAGTACTCGACTGGCGACACAATTGACGCAAAATATTTCATCCTCACACAAGCTAGAACCAAACGAGCTATAGTGAAAGTTTGTATGGCCCGAAGGGACGAAAGCAATCACAACGGCAAGTTGCGTCAAAATTGTCCGTGACTTTTTCAAAGACCTCTTTGCATCCCACATCCCACCAAGCAGCGATGATAATCGACTACGTCAGATTGAGGAATTCCTCCAGCCGTTGAGCGGGTCCTTATCCCCGAAACAACAGGAACGTTTAGAGGCACCCTTAATTAACGACAAAATATAGAGGGCTCTCCTACAAATGGACGAGGAGAAAACCCTCGGACTGGACGGACTCCCCAAGGAATTCTAGGAGACAATGTGGGATCGTATGAGCACGGACCTCATGGAGTATTAGAACAAAATTTGGAGCACGGGCAGTATGCGAGAGCTGGTGTGTCAAGGGGTACTATCCCTCCTATATAAAAAGGGGACAAATTCACTATTCTGAACTACTGTTCTATCAGCCTTCTTACGGTCACCAACAAGATGCTAGCTAAGACCTTGGCAAACAGAATTGACAAATATAATGATCTTCATCCTGGAGGATTTCCATAAGATCGCGCGGCAGATCTGGACCGTATGATCCATGAGACCACATGGCCAATCTCAACCGTGCAATCAATGAGACGCGTCGCCGATCTCGACTGTGCGATCCATGAGACCTCGCGACTGAGATCAGCCGCGGTTGGAATGACCCCTGTGCAAGGATGACACGCATAAATCGAGAAGCGATCCATTTTTTCTCTTTGTTTCTTTCCGATCACCCGAAGGGATCCGAACTCGGGTCTGTATGACAACAGTGCATGGCTTCACAAAGAAAAAAAAAGCAAAAAAAAAAAACAAAAAAAAAAACAAAGTGTCAATTGGCGCAGTAGGGAAAAACGGCAAGTAGAGAACTACCCGTTTTCACAGGCAACCATTTCGGTTAAGAGGTAAGCTGTTTTTTTTTTTTTTTTTTTTTTTTTTTTTTTTTTTTTGATTCTTCTTAGATTTTTTTTTAGATTTTTTTTTTTTTTTTTTTTAGATTTCCCCCCACCCACGTTCTCATGAAGTTTGAACGGGCTGCAACAGGGGGCGGCAAATCTTGGCGGTGTATCTTTCCATGTTCTACCAGAAAATTCACTCTCATTTTGCACATTTGGTGAGCAGTGTTGCATGACCATATGCTCTCTAAGCGCCCTCATACC
The DNA here is from genome assembly GCA_003427395.1 of Chara braunii. NCBI lineage: Eukaryota > Viridiplantae > Streptophyta > Charophyceae > Charales > Characeae > Chara > Chara braunii. The sequence continues at coordinate 4,225,942 of BFEA01000038.1, forward strand.
CCATGGCGCTTGGATTTAATCTCGGGCTTGTATTTCAACAGGTCATGGTGCCCCAACGAGCATCATTGGAAAGTGCCCTGTCAACAAGGCAGGGGCAGGTAAACTCGTTTTTCATTTTCGCTTTTTTTTTTTTTTTCTTTTCCTTTTCTTTTGTTTTGTATTCTTTTTTAGGTGTTTTTCTACCTTTGGAGTGTAACTCGGTGAAAAGCCCCAATGCGCCCATTCGTTGTGAAAACGGGCTGTAGGCGATGGGCGAAAGCGTCTGAATCTGACACTTAGCATGCCTGATACAGGTGCGTGGGGGAAAAAAGACCCAATTGAGCTTGACCCTATTCGACTCTGTGAAATGGCTGAATATGGGGGGGGGGGGCGGTAGGGGGGGCGCTTGTTCATTTTCAGATGACGAGCTGCCCCTCACAAGAAAATGGGGGGTCAAGGAGAAAAAAAAAGAGGAGGAGAGACAAAAGGTAAAAAAAAATGAGGGAGAAGAAAGGAACAACCACGTACATGGCCGCGGTCGTGGTTAGGTGTGCGTGTGTATGTCTGAGTGTGTGTGTGACTTAGGCCTGTTCATTTAGTGAACAGGCTACAGTGCTGACTGGGTGCAACCTTCCCTAATGCATCTGGCTTAGGGAAAGGCCAAATGCCTTGGGGATTGAAAGACCTTGGTTCCCCTAGGGAAACGTTAAGGTCTATGGCCCTTGATCGCCTTGATCGTGGGTTCGGATCAAGGGCCCAGGCCAACTCCGTTTTTTTTTAACTGTGGGCCAAGTTGTTGCCCGCAATCCTCAGCTAGCTATAAAACCCAGCATCTCCCACACTTGCCTCACAGATGCTGAGGATGTGATGCTGCTCACTTGCACTTCAAGTGCAGATTGAGCTCCATCACACTGTGAGGGAGAGAGGCTGGAGGAGTGATGCGGCCATAGCCAAAGGCTGGGAGCATAATGCCCCAGCTTTATGGTGGTAAAGGCTAGTGTTGCGGTCGTGAGACCGCGCCGGTGTCTGACTGTGCGGCAAGCGGCACCCATTTTAGTAGGGTTATGCTGTCGGATTTACCGCACGGCGTCGTCATTTCGTATATTTGGGGATTTTGAAGTGTTGTCTGGGTGACTGCACGACGATGGTTATATTATGGCAGAGGTGCTGCCCAACCGATGACACAACGATGGCCTTTTTAATGGGATCGTGCCGGGAAATTTAGAGCGCAGACCAGCGACATTGCATGGAGCGCGTGTCCCGTGTGGAGGTTGTCTGAATTCGCGGTGCTTGTGGCAAAGTAGTTATTGGGGTTCGCGACACATGCGGTTTTCACCCGGGGCCACCTTTATTTTTTTTGCGACGCACAATGTGAACGTTGTTGGTGTTTGGGACCATCCGGTGTTGTGGGCGAGCGCGTCGGACCACGTTGGATCATTTTTGGACCAATTGAAACCAATTTGAGGTGGGGTTGCAAGTGGTTTACTGTTATCACATTAGGTATTTACCTCGGGCTTGTGCACGGCGTGGTGGTTGGAGGTGGTTCGACATCTGTGAGTTGGTCTAGGGCAGTCCCTGGTGGTTAGGGTGCAGTTGGGACTGCGTTGGGACTTTATGGAACATTGGGGCCACGTAAGGCTTAGTCATGAGAGCACCCTCCTTCAGAGTTATCTCATAGTGACATCTTGGTGGACTCAACCCCTGCACGATCGAAGACTTGGGGAAGGAGGCGGACCATCGTTCAGTGGAACGACCACAAGTTGTGGAGTTGTGGACCACATATTTGAGCGTCAACGGCAGTCCTCTTTTATTTGATTGAGATATTAATTGGCGTTCTTAGGTGAGCCGATTCAAACTTTACTCAATGTCAGTTGAATGACTAAAACTTCCCTTCACAACCGTGTGAACCCACACTTCGCTTGACCTTGTTTGTTTTGGACGTTCAAAATAAAAGGTAGAGTAAAGGGTGTGCAAGTCATGCGTGGGAAACGTGACGTCTGACTTGGGTATGGGGTTGCATTGGATTCCTTTGCATTTATTTGTTCTGCGTGATGCGCAGGTAGGTAGAACGATGTTTGCAAATGAGATTGATTATGCCTATTTGAAATTGAAAAAAATCTTCTTTCTTTATGTGTGCTTGTCGAAAAAGACTTGTGCTTTAAAAAAAGTTGATCCAGCGGGTGCCGTGAAAAAAAAATTGATTTAAATAAAGAAGACAAAATTAAATAGGTTCAATTTTTTTTCTGAAGTCTACTCGTTCTATTGCCTATGTACGTCCAAATGGTTCTCGTTCTCTACCTCCTCTGAGTCGTTCCGTCTGAGTTGTGGAGCGGAGGCTCATTGCTTTAGGAGTCGTCTTTCTTATCGACCCAGAGTGGACCGTTTTATGAGGAGGTTCTCTGTTGATTCGGTGAAGGTGGTCCGACTTCTGAGATCCGAGCCTTATACTTGGGTGAGGAGTTCCCCATACCACTTCCTAGAGGGTGAGACATGCAACACTTGAATAACGCATCCGATAAAGAATCATCATAAAAAAGTTTATCATCAAAGAGGATTGAAACGTATGAAGACGGGTGTGTGTGTGCCTAATCTTAGGTCGGCGGTAGGGTGAAATTAATGAGGTAGCGCGTCTCATCAAGTCAAAACTAAGGCAGTCCAACTACCTTGTCGCTTGAATCATGGTTATTGTCAAAGCCAACTTTCTATTAGCGTCTCAATATGATTTTTTTAATTTTTTTAGTTATTGGATTCGAGTTTTTATTTTGGTCTTGTGTTATTGGTTCTACGTTGTGGTGCTCGTTTTTTTTTCAATTATTATTTCACCTCATGTTGAATTCGGATGTGTTTTCCTATCGACTAATGGTCGACTCATTTTGTTATAATTATATTTAATCATGGTAATTTTGTTTTTAATATAGTTATATGTTTAAGAGACTATGATTATTTTTTGGGTTTCACGCTTCGTTGAGACCTTTTTTTTTTTTTTTTTTTTTAACTACAGTCCGTATAGGAGATAGGGGCGATGGTACAAGCAGACGTCTCTATCTCCGCCGGGGAGGCTCCACCTATTGGTGGGGAGCAACACCTGCTAGAAATCGGGTCCAGCGTCCCTACACAACAACCATATGCCAGTGGGAGATAAGGGCGCTGGTACGAGCAGGCGTCTCTATCTCCCCCGGGGAGGCTCCATCTATTGGTAGGGAGCAACACCTGCTGGAAATCGGGTCCAGGGTCCCTTACACAACAACCTTTTCAATCACACTGAGATGTTTCTGACTGTCTTCCAACCTGACAACATTGATTACCCTGAAAACAGGGAATTGACTGAGCAGGCTTAAATAGGGAGGAAAAGGGGTCTCTTCAACTCTACTGCTGGTCGTCCAAACTGTGAGACCATCTAGCCCCCGTGTCTTCACTATAACTGTCTCTCCCTCACTCTGATCCATACCACTGAAGATTCACCATTGATAGACCATGGGGCGGAAAGGGGTCGGGGAAGTCCAAGGGGGAACCTAACAGTATTGCTGGCACCTTAGTCCAGTCCTGAAAACAGATGATATAGTCTCGTCTGATATTATCCTCTCCCCATTCTAGGAGACTGCCTCCTTCCCAACAAACATAAGTCATTCTGCCCTCTTGGTCACTTCCCAGTCAATCCCTTGAGAATTGTTTGATGGTCTAAGTTATGTCTTTTTTTGTATGAATTCGACCAACTTTAGATTTCATTGTCTGCCATTGTATTGTAAGTTCCTCCTGAGTGTATTGTTCAATTAGCTCGGTCATTTTCGCACCCTCTATTCTTACTTTCTCAATAGGTAGTATACACTGTTTGCTCCGAAGTGCTTAAATAACGGCTCTCTTCCTTATCTTGAACATGTTCTCTTCGAAAGTTTTGTTCGTAGGGGAAAACCATGTTTCACACAGAAGCGCTCTCCAGTTTCACGCCCACTCATACTGTGTGCCCATCTTGAATTGGGCGCGCTGTGAATGCACCGTGAACCTGATAGTATAATAAGTATTTAAGGAGTAGTGATGAAAGTTTTCATCAGCCTGAGTGGCGTATGAGTAGAAGGGTTGAGATCCTTGATGGTGTTCGGTATCAAGGAGATGCCGGGGGGAAGGTGATAGCGCCATGATAGTAACACTCATGTCATCTTCTTCTTCTTGAAATTCCATTGTTATTTTATCTTTGCATGGTATAGAGCCTCAGACTCGACCTTGCCGTGGCTTGGGAACGAGCCTAAGGTGCCGAATCTTGTGATGATAGGAATCCTATCATGATAAGTTCGCGCTTTATTTGTCATATTTATTCGTGATCGTGATCGAGTTGTTTAAAAACTCGTTGATGATTCATTTTAACTATAAGTGATTATATTTTGGTACTTTCGCGAACCTATTCGGTTCTCATTGTCGGAATTAAAGTAGCCAAGGTGCCCGCTTATGTTGGCTCTTCTTGTCATCTTCTCGTCATCAATTATATTTTCTCATACTTCTCTTATCCCGTTCACGTATCCCTCTGCGTTGGCATCATATTTTTATGTGTCATCCTTTCTCTACTCCCGAGATCGATGTGCGAACCACGATCGGGAATTGATGAGTGATGGTTCTTGCCTTCAGCTAAGGCCGAGAATCAAACGAGGAAGGGAGACGAATCGCTCCTACTGCAGTGCTCGTGGCAGACGAAGATCCGCTGTTCATCCGAAGTATCCCACCTCGGAAGAACACGTGGGTGTCAGGTTGTGTGTAAATCTCCTGTACGGGATCGGGCGTGTGGATAGGTGCGACCTTGTGTCCGTGGTTACCTGCGCCACGCGTGTGATGCGTGTAATGTTATGGAGATTTAATTGGCGAGGTATCGAGTATTGCGAAGAGAAGGTTGAATCAAAGTGGAAGTTGGGGATTAGCCTCGGCTGGGTGCTATTTGCACTCTCCATCTTTGGCCGCATGTACGGGAGAGGAAGAGGCGGCAAGGCTGGGAATCGGCGCGGCAGGTGGTCGAACTGCGGCCGTTATTGGATGGATGCCAATTCTAGGATGGGGCAGCAGCCGTCAGCAGCCAGCACCTTCCAACATGGGGGCGGCTTGCAGAACGGACCGGCGCCTCCCGGAACGGCGCCCCAGCAGCAGTATGTGATGCCAATCGGGCAAGGACCTGTTGGACAAGTACCACATGGGATGCCGGCCACCATGGCCGCTATGGCTGCTATGCCAGCAGTGTCGGCAATGCCGACTATGCCGACCATGCCGACTATGACTATTCCTATGATGCAACCAATGCAGATGCCGGCGGCGAACAATTTTGTGCCAATGCCTGGGGGCCAATGGGGCATGCAGGCATGGCCTGACACTGTATGGCCGGGACAGTATGCTCCGCAGCCTCTGCAGCCTCCATAGGCAGTGCCTCCAGTGAATCAACCCTCGTTTCCACAACAAGGGGGGAATGCATCTAGTAGTGGGCAAGGAGGTAAAGGTCCGCCTGCGAATGCGGTCCCTAGTCCTGGGAACCGGGCCTATTTCACAAAAAAATATATGAATATTCTTGAAGGCATTAAGTCGGAGAACGTGATTGACGTCGCGAAGAAGAAGCTAGCAAGCGGGCGACGCGGTGGGATCCGGATCTCTGAGATCACAGAGGAAAACAGTCGATCGGAGGTGCGATCGAACGAGAAGGGGGAAGAGATGAAAGTTTGGGTCACTGAGACCTTGGGTGACTCGTTGAAGCTCATCATGCAGAAGCTCGAGGAAGTTGATTCCAAGGCTAAGCTTGCGGCCGCTGAACGCATGGAACTCCTGAGGCTGAGGGAGGAGAAAGCCTCGCTCGACAAAGAAAAGAGAGATGGATCGAGCAGTGAGAAAAGAAAGCGGGGGGGCAATCGCATAGCTATGGTTACTACACCAAAAGAGATTGTTGTAAAAACCCGGACCTGTGGGAGTGCGAAGGGGCGGCCCAAGAGGATCGAGATATCCTCTGATGATGACGGAGCAGCCGGAGGAGTGAAGCAGGATCTGAGCGTTAAGATGGAGAATAGTAGCCAGTTGTCGGAAGTGAAGAAGCTGCTAGAAGTCTTGGTGCATGGGCTGGCAGACCAGAAAGGGAAGCAACCCGCGCAGGCGGAAAACCCGGCAATGCAAGCTACGGCACAGGCTACAGCGGCGGCAGCCGCCGCAACAGCCAAGGCAGTTGAGGCCGAGGAAGCTGCAAACAACATGGAAGACGTCAACATCGTGCAGAACGACCATGTCGACGAAGACGATGAGGAGGCTGACGAGGGAGGCTTGGCAGCATATATGAAGATGCGCCAGATATTCTATAGCTCTCTACATTATACGAGAGTGATAGAGTTATGCAAGCAAAAGGAGATTCTCTATTTCCGCAAGGAAATGGGTGCTTGGGAGCTAGCTCGATTGGACCTGCAAGAGTACGCCGACCAATTGAAAGGCAATATGTCAGGGAAAGGAGGCGACCCATCGCGCCGTCGTAACGAACGGAACAGTGACAATGACGACGAAGGCTCAGCGGCGGGCGATGGACCGATCGCGGGAAACTAACTCTCGGGAGCCTCCGCTCTCTTCAGAGAGCAGTCAAACGCATTCTTGCATTAAAGGTCACAACTGACGCTGACACTGCTGAAGTGCTTGGGCGAATCCACATCTTAGTTATATTGGTTGCCTGTCTTAGAGGGGATATTGCCTGGGGACAAACCTATATGCGTTTCTGGTTGCGAATGCCTAAGGATTAATGGGAAGGGCTCTTGAGTGGTCAGGGTTGTGTGTACGTCTTGATGTCGCTGAATCACAAGTTAGTCTACGTTGGGAAGACTATCCGCACGTTAAAAGAGAGGTGGGCAAAACATGTGCGGGCCGTGAATGGGGTTAGCAAGCAGAATGTACACACTTGGCTTAGAAAAACTGGGATCGCTCACTATGTACCCATTCCTATCTGGTTCAGGCATGATGCTGTGATTGAATGTATGGAACGACGAATTATTAAAAGCCATAACCCTGGTTTAAATATGACTTGGATGAGGCGGAAGGGAAACACTCGTAGGAACCGCGGTGGGAAGCGGACTGCCAATCCCAAACTTGTGAATGTCCCCAATCCTCTGTTTTTTTATTGTCCCGATGTGAAGGCAACTCAGGAACCCGATCTGTTGCGGGTTGTGAAACTAGTAGTGAAAGCAAAGTTGAAAGGGTCTGTTACAATTTCTAACAATTAGGGGTGTCGTTGGCTCAAAGCTTGGAGACTCGTCATCTTGCTATTTGGTTTTTCGAAAGTGGAGTTTGCTGGGGAGAAATTGTTTCTCAAAAATGCGAGACACGTCATTGAACAAGTGGGTAGCTGGCAGCTGACGTCAATTCTTCAGACGAAAACAAAAACTGAAGTAAAAAAGCTAGAACTAATTGCCTTACTTCGAGCCCCCTGGAAACGTAAGGACTTGCTGAAGCAATCGATGGAAGAGCTGATTGACTTGAACAATGGTGTTAAGTCAATTAACCAGCCATGCGGCCGACAGATTATTCGTGGAATTCTGACGAGTGTGTTCAAAAAGAAGTTTGGGATTAACCCCCGTTCTAACATCACTGTGAAATTGCCTTTCTGCACCACTATTGATAAAGCAAAAGTGGAAGTTGCTGTGAAAACGTGGGTTAGAGAGGAAGTAAGTCCGAAAGCACTGGCTGACTTGGAGAACGAGAACCGTTTGGCTTAAAGCCAACTCGGTCGGGGATCTCCTGCACAACCAAAAGTTGTTTTCGCGTACAGATTCATTTCAATGTACGTGCGCCAACTTTGACTTGCCCCGTATAGAAGGGCATGTCGCAGTCAAGCTCAGTGAAATACCGGGTACTCATCCTTTCCTCGGGAATGCAAAAAATGTGCCTTTCTCGGGCACCCTGTCTTCGAAGGATCTGCTTAAAGCTGCTTGTAACAATGCACTGGATACACTGAGGCGGTCTGGGACTGTAACGCGTGAATTACAGATCAAGTGACTTTCTGTCTGCAAACCAGGTGCAAAAATTGATGAAGGATGTGTAAGGACCGAATACGTCAGAGGAGTGAAACAGTCGCTCGATGGTCTTATCTTACCCCCGCTGGATCGGAATACCAGCGAAACGTGGGTCGAATGCCCCGAGTTATTTGAAAAGGGGCTGAAGAAAATGTATCTGTGTAATGACAACTATGTTGTGGTTCCTCATCAGGAAAAGGAGGTTATTGGGATGATCAAAGCACGCTATACTGAGTGCAAACTCGGAAGCATCGCCAGATGGGATAATGATGGGCATCTCCAACATGCCTATATCTTATCCAAGGAAAAGGATAAAATGAAGAAAAGGCTGATTGTGCCCTCTTTTGCTAGTCCTTTTAGAGCTGCATCAGGGGTTCTTTCCACGACTTTGAATTTTCTGATTAAGCGTGTTTCAGTCCCACACTTTAACCTTCGAACAATGAGTGACCGGAAAGGTGATATTGAGAGGATCAATAAGCGCGGGGAGGATGGGTTTCATTTCTTGATCGTACATAAGATATCAAGGAAATGTTTACCCAGCTTCCTCACGCTGAGATTACTCGGGCCGTTGACTGGATTGTCGAGTTGTTTCGTGAGAAAGGGATTAAATGGGTTCGAATCAATACCAGGAAAAAAAGTTGCAACCTTTGGGAAGTCGCATGGGGAAGATGGCTGGAAATCGTTTCGCCTACAATCACTGCGAGTGTTGACAAAGTTCCAGTTGGAGAAAACTTTCTTTCTGGCATCAACGTCTGTTCTTCAGCAGAAGAGGGGGATTCCAATGAGTGGAAAGGCTAGCCCGCCTCTGGCCTGCGTGTTATGCATGTTTGCTGAAAACCAGTTGGTGAGGTCGTTAGGAGCCGACGGGAAGTTCATCTGTGGGAAGAGGTACATTGATGACCTACTAGCTGTCTCCCACTACAGGGGATGTGACCCCGATGGGCTAAAAAAGGCCAGTGAGCGGTTGGATCGGGTAGAAGGGTGTTACCCAACTGGCCTACAACTGGAGAGGACGGACCCGGACAATGGTGTCCTTGATTTTCTTGAGACTCGCCTAATCGTGTGCGGACCACCAGATAGGATTTTGATGTCCCACAAGTTTAGGAATGCAGACTCAATCTGGGAGGACGAGCCATTGAGGTTTAGGACCTACAAAGATTATGCGACGTTCGGGACAAAAATTGCTAAATTTAGCACTGTCTCCAATGCGATCCTCAGGATTTCCTGTAACTCCAACGATCGAGGGATAACCTGCCTGAATGTTATCACCTTAGCTGAAGAGCTAGGGAAATTGGGGTACCCGGGGAAGGTGGTACTTGCTGGGGTGAACTGGATGAGGCGGAGGACCAGGGAGGAGTTATGGGATGCACTAGCAGGGCTTATCAGCCAATGGGTCTCTGAGAAAAAAGGCCCGTACCTGCCCAGTTTGTAGTAGCGCTTGACAGAGGTAATCTGCAGGACTATGTTAGCAGTGGCTGCGGGCTTACGATGAGATTGGCAGGCGGGAGTTGTTTTGGGTTTGGCACTCGAGAAGTTGACGTACTGCCATACTATGTCGACTCACTATGTCGGCACATCCCTGGGCATGAACCAAGACGAAGACGAGGTAAGTTTCAAAGCACGTTTTTTTAGATTCAACGGCGAGTGCATGGATCTGATCTCAGAAGGGCCGATAACGTCCGCCAGCCTGGTATCCTGATAGCTGGAGTATGCAGATGACAGCCAGGTAGTACGAGACGGCCGAAGGAAGTGTATCCGGCGAATCCGGGATATCTCCTGCGGACGACAGCAGCTTTGGCCGCACATTCGGAAAAGCTGGCCTCGACGATCTACGTGTTTCAACGTGTTGGCAGTATCTGCCCAAAAAAAAGGGGTATTGCCACCTGAGGTGTCGGAACCTGGATGAAGGATTGAGGATGGTTTCAGCACCCGTCCTCGCCCTTTCGTCAAATTTATTTTGGTAAGGAAAGTATGCTACAGGGCCCAGTGCCAACTAACGTAGCATCTGGATCTGGACGAAGAGTGGAGGATGTTTTAAGTTTCAGACCTCGCCCTCTCGTCAAATACGTTTTGTTGCAGAAGTAATTGCAGGGCCTGGTACCAACTGACCTAGGACCTGGGCAAATTTTAATTTATTGGAATATTTACGTATGAGGCGGGCGCGCTGCGAACGCACTGTAAACCTAATAGTAGAATAAGTATTTAAGGAGTAGTGAGGGAAGTTTTCATCAGCCTGAGTGGCGTATGAGTAGAAGGGTTGAGATCCTTGATGGTGTTCGGTATCAAGGAGATGTCGGGGGGAAGGTGATAGCGCCATGATAGTAACACTCATGTCATCTTCTTCTTCTTGAAATTCCATTGTTATTTTATCTTTGCTGATCCCACCAGCGCCAGGTAAGGACCGTCCCGGGACATTTCAAAAAAATGTGCTCTATAGTCTCAGGGATCTTCTGGGCAAAAAAATGTGCTCTTGTCGGACAAGACGTAAACGATGGTATAGCTAAACCCTTTTGTTCCAAATATGTACGATCAATCAGCCAATCATTCGTGGGGAGGCAACGGTGTTCTGTCTGTCATTGCAAGGAGGTCATCTTTGTCGGTCTGACCTTTGTGGCGGTGAACCACCCGATGGGGCAAAGGCAGTCCCTTCCCACATTCAAATGGAATATCCAGCACTCCCGCACGGTGCTCTTAAGGTCATTCTGAGGCCTGAGAAGCCGATAGGTAGCTTTCACAGACAGATCAAACAATTTCTTATTTTTTCCGGATCTTATTTTGCCGGATGAATTCCAGTGTCATTCGAACGGGTCGATCCTGGGGAGTTTGGCGACCGGGTTTCCGAAAAGAAATATCCTTATTCATCTTGTTCCCCCACTACCCTAATTCTATACGACTCCACCTTCTGCCACCTTTTCTTCTCATCGTGCGGGTGCCTTACGAGACGATTATCCGATTCCTGGCGAAAGAGGATTATTGACACTTCTTCCTCCATCCTAGTCAACCGACATTCGTTTAATTCCTAGGAGATCAACGCCCTAGGGAACAGATTACGTTCGGTTTTGGATGACGGTCTAACCACACTTACCTATACTGCAACGCAATGAGCAAACATCATCGACCGACCTAGCTCTGCAATTGCATTTAAAAGCTTTTGCATGTGAGTCAGTAGCTCAATAGGCATACACCCCTAAGGGCGGTGACAACCCCTTAGGGAAGAGAAGTTGTGCCCTGTAAAAACCTATTATGCCGTATGGGACTATGAGAAGTACGGTTGGCACACCTGCTAGAGCGGCGAAGGGACGGCAAGACCACGCCCATCTCGGTGGTTCGCGGGACTATTTATGTGTTGTCCCCAAGTTGTCTCTTAGTTTTGTTTATTATTTGACTTCCGAGTAATGCGGTCGGAAGGGCTTTTGCCTTTTGCGAGGGAGCCAATGCGCTCGACAACGTCATGTGAGGAGTAATACTCAAGATCATTTCAACGACGATTCAGTAAAATTACAAAACCGAGCGGACGTCAATGATGCTATTTTTTTTTTAATGACACAGACAATGGTGGCTATGGGCTTTGCCACACCACTCCCGGAATGTGCAAAATGACGCATCATCTTTCACAAAAACATGGAAAAATGCACCCTCCAAAAATTTGTATTTTACACATTCCGAGAGAGATGTGACCATGCCCTATTTGAGAGCCAAAAGGAGCTGCCATGCCCGATCCGACGCTGTACTTTCTCTGGGTTGAAGCTCCACCCTATGAGGACTGCACAAGGTGGAAGGTGCAGTTATGTATAAGGAGCTGTGCGGTAAGGAGGGTTTGCCTTCTCTGGAGCTGGGCTGATTTAGGGCCAAATCAACCTCGGCGGTTCAGTGCAGAGAGGACATAGGGATCTGCTGCTGTTTCAGCAGGGTGAGTGTTGGGGTGGGCGATCTTATATTGAGGGAGTGGGACAGGTGGGACAGCGGGAACTTCAGCCCTGTGGGGGCATGCTCTTGGGGAAATTGCATGTCATTGAGGAAGGAGTGTCCATCTAGGAGGCTGTTCTGAACTTGGGCCGGAGAGGAGAAGGAGGCTCGTCCCTGCGGAGTTCATCGAGAGGGTTGTCTTTTCGAGGTGAGGGAGCTTCTATGGGTGCCTTCCAAGTGTTGTTGAATCTATGTTCCATGCCAAAATCTCCAATGGGAGGGAGGTGGGGTTTCCCTCCCCCCTCCTCTTTCTCTGGAGATAAGTGTGAGGCTTCGAAGGCTCGGGGAGTCTATGTGGATCGTGGTCACGTGGTATTCTAAGTGTTCAAAAAAGAGATTTCTCATAGTTTTTCTACATTGTAGCTGAACTCACAGCTGTGTTGTTGAATAGGTTAGTCTCAACCGAAACCGGGTAATGGCCCCGATATCTCTATCTATTTTTGCATATGTTTTCCAATATGTTATCAAATGGGACGCTGGACCCGGTTCCCAACAAGTGTTGCTCCCCACAAATAGATTGGAGGATGCTTCCAATTTCCAAATACTAATAACAATAATAATAAAGGAGTGCCCGATCCAAGAACCCCCAGAACAGAAAAATTCCCACAAGAAATGAAAGTTGAAAAAACGTTCCATGAAAAAAAAATCCTTCATATATGTAAATTATCATTCCAACATTTCATCCAATTCTAAAATTTCCAATTTTATTTGACAAGTTCCCGTCTAAAGCTTTCCCTTCCAACTACATCTACTTGTTCAAGATGGAATGAAAGTCTGGACGAGTTTATGAAACGTTTTAATTAAACTTTCATTTTACTACAACAAATATCTTCTAATTCAGATTGGATGACCTTTTTTTTAACTGAAAATCCTTACTTAGAATGAGACTTCAATTAAAATATTTCATGAACTCGCTCGGACTTTCATTCCATCTCTAGCATGCAGTTGAAATAAGAAGGGATACCCCATTCGTGGAAGGAAAGTTTATCAAATAAGACAAAAAAAATTAAAATTGGAATGAAATTTTTTAAGATGGAATAAAAATTTAAAATTTAGAATGTAATTTTACTATAGAATGATTATTTAATTCATGAAATTTTTATGTTGCAGCATGTTTGCCAGCATTACAGAGAAACTCCCAGCATGCTTGTCAGTACGCACAACGGCACTTGGATCCTTCCCATCACAATTTGCTCATGACACAAAAAAAGTGCAACATTCAATGCATCAGTTTCCAGCTACATAAATGAAAGGACTGCCCGCAAAAAAAAGAACACAAACCAAATGATTGTGCTGGCTGCTCAATGCATCGGTGTACAACTGCAAGCGATTCCCAGATCAGTTTCACGGTAATCTGCGAATGAATGGCAGTTGTGGAATCGGACATACAATCAGCAACATCGACCGATAGCAGTTATAGAAACAATTTACTTGAAAATACATCTCCTTTGGGACATCTGTTAAAATTGGAACGATACAGAGAATATTAACATGGCCCCTGCAAAGGATGAGACACATAAATGAAGTGTACCAGAAAACAAAAACAAGATGAAAATGCATCCTTGTACAAAAAATCCATCGGTTAATGCATCGTTGTTGAGCGCATCGGCCCCACACGGGAATCCTCCCGACTGTGTCAAGCAGGATTTTGGCATTCGAGCCGGTGCCGCTCCGGCCGAGTCCGCCGGCCATAGCTCTCGCAAGTCCCTGCGACAAGACAGAGCTTCGCAAGTTACAACTTTCCTCCACCCGTAGGAGTTGTCACCATCCCCGGGTGGGTGCATCCCCGTCCAACCACTGATCCACATCCGAGAGCTTTTACTTGCAATCAAAGATGTTGCCCAGTCGATGGCCTTTCTCATGCGCTGTAACATGGGTGTACGCATGGCTAACGCCTGAGTCGAACCCGTGCACAAATCGATGCCTAGGGTGCTGGTCTCCCAGGTGCGGCCCTACACCGATCGAACTAGGACATCCAAATTAGCCACGCGATGTTGTTGCACCAACACAAAATTCAAACATGCCTCATACCTGATCCCTTCTCTACTCTTCGTCCCACAACTTGTTCAGCGACTGAACAGTTGGCCACCGCTCAGGAGCACAGCAGTGTGGGCGTCGTCGTAGCGACCGCTCGTGCATAAGAGTATGAGCAGCCAATATGGCATTGTGTTTTGTGGTATCCGAGACCACACGCCCCTTTATGGTATCGTGGTTTCGCATAAGCAATACAGTGGAGTGGGCATCATCATAGCGACCAGTCATGCATAAGAGCATGAGCGGGCAATATGGCAGCGTGTTATGAGGTACCCGAAACCACGTGACCCTCTATGGTATCGAGGGTTGCATTCGACACTCTAATGTCAGATATGCAAGCTAAGAGGTTACCCTCGTAAACCACCAATACTTGGCCCAGCTATCAGCCGCGGCGCTTTCCCGTTAACGCGCGACGAGTTAAGGGCTTCGACGTACAGGACCAGAATGGCTGGAAGCGCCAGCCACAAAAAAAATCAAAACGGTACCCTGGCGCTTCGGCAAAAATTGGCGCGTAGGAGCGTTCCGGGCTCGGCATCGATAGCTGGGCCAAGTACTGGTGGTTTAACAACGAAAAGTTGCAGATGCCGTTGCACACCCTACCCTCTTTTGCACCCTGCATTGAGAGAGGATGGAAGTTTCATTTCCATGGACCTGAGGCGCAACGACATCATCAGCCTCGCTTCACTACTCTCGAAATGCGCGAAGTGACACTGAATCCGCCTCTAAAACATCATACTTTGTCTTTTGTGAATGTCGAGAGTAGTGGACTGATAGGCACACCACAGCTTTTTCTCACCTGTTTATAAATGTGATGGTGGTCAGATCCCTCTACACCCAGCTGTAAATACAAGGTTGATTGTGGGCCCCCATAGGGTATATATCACAGCAGTTTTTTTTTCCTTTTCTTTTTTTGGCATTTTTGGAATAGATTGCTGTTTTGTTTTTTCCTTGGACACCAGGATTAACTTCTGCACAAGAGACGTGACTTATGGTCATGCACGACCATCTTCCCATGCCCTAGCTAAAGATTCATTCTCATTTCCCACATTTCACGAGTGGTGGAGTGAGGCCCTTAATCGGGAAGACAATGGTTCTACCATTCCGGGCACAGTCCGCTACTCACCAAATGTGCAAGTTGAGAATGTACCGGCCGCACAATATGGAAAATGCACCGCCGATTGTCTTGTCTTTTGTACATGTCGTAACTAGTAGAGCGTAGTAGAGCGAGGACGATACTGGCACTTTGGCGTGTTCCATTTTGCCAGGGTTAGCTTCGTCGCTTAGCAAATGAACCTTCCAGTGTGACATGGAAAGATACAAAATATCTGAGTGTGGCAGGGGCTACAGTGACCTACGCGTTTGGGGATAGACATATTTTGGAGCTGCTGTTTGCACGCACGTTCATAGCAGCCCCGTTTCTGGTGTGTGTGTTTTTTGCGGGGGGAGGTGCAGGGGGTTCGTTTGTACCACCAGCCCGTGCAGCATCGCCCACAAACTCCACACTGTACTGGCCAGCTGCCAACCCACATAGTACCGCCCAACCCACACAGTATGGACCTGGGCCACATGGCATAACCTGATCAGCATAGTATGACCATCTCCACATAGTGCCACCTGACTCACTTCGTGTCACCCGTGCCGCATAATACAACACTGCCCTGCTAGCGCGGCCCAGTCCATCTGCCCCATGGTGTGCTGCCTGACTTGCATCCCACATAGTACTGCCCGATCGACAAGGCATGCAACATCTGACCACTCCGACAGAACTGCTCCGTGTTCCCTCTGCAGAACTTATATGCAGCACCACTCGGCCGCGGGCGACGGATTCACTCATCGAGTTTTAATATTAATATCACTGTTGAGAATTTGTGACCATGTGTTTCTAAGGGGCCCACCACACCACTGTCGAATTGAGAAATCCCGACAGTTTGTGATGGCCACACGTCGTATGATAGGTCCCTCGAAGCAAACCTCTCCTGCCTGCCTGCAGCAGCCAAAGTTTCAAGAGCTTTCTTCCGGGGTGGTGAAAGAAGACAGTCAGGACAGCACGGCCATAGTTACTATTTACTTAAAAAAAAAATAAAAAAAATAAAAAAAATTGTAATGTATGAAAGCCGCTAACGGCAGCTCGAACATAGGCCTCCTCTACCCTGCCGTGTGGCGAGGGCGGGGGGGCTGTCGGAGAAAATCTGACAGCGGTCGAAAAACACCCCATTTCGATGGTGGTGTGGCGAGGCCTTAGCTCTCCCCGTGGAAGGCTTGCCGGGGTCAGTTATAAGAAAGGATGATGGCTGTACGAGGAAACGAAAACATGACCGTCGAGCAGAGCAATCAATGCATGATCTTGATCAGCACAAATGCGCTCCGGAGCTGCACCATGTCCACTTACGAAGCCTTTCGAACAGGACACATACAATTCAATGCAAACAAGAGAGATCACAACCACCTTATCGACATCACACATTGCTGAACGAACATCTATTCACCCATCCATCCATCTACCCTCCCACCACCCATCCGTTCATCCATTCATCCATTCATCCTTTCGCCACCTACCCACCTACCCACCCACCCACCCACCCACCCACCCACCCATCCACACACTCACTCACTCAACCGCCGCCGCCCCCCCCTCCACTCGCCCAGCTGGCCGCCCACCTTCCCTACCTCGCCCAAACACCCACCCACCGACCTAAATGGCCACGAGAACTATAAGCTCAATTGTTTTGGACTTTATTCTGGGATGTTGCGGCTAATGCTCCTAATATCATGAAAGCAATACCGCCCAAAAATAAAAATAAAAAATATATTCTTTTTGCCATGTTGGATTATGAATAAAACCCTACCCCTCTTAAGCATCCACCCACCCATCCATCCATCTTAAGCATTCAACCACCCACCTTGGAATGAACCCTTGCCACACTAGAAGGCACCGAGCATTACACCAACAGCTTGATTGCATGCATCAATTTTGCATCATGCAATGCAACAATCAATCAGCATCTTTTCTTCTTTCTCTTTTTTCCATCTTAAAACAAGGGCCACTCGACCGCTGGAATACTCATTTACAAAAAAAGCCTTTCTGAAAAGATGCATGGAATCCGAAGCGAAACAAGATATTTTCAGCTACTCCCAAAAGCTGAGTGAGGAGAGTGGGGGAGGGACAAGCATCAATTCCTAGCACTTAGGAGGTAGAGAGCGAGTCAAAATTGGTGGAACGAATACTCAGTCACTCGTTCCCTGTGCTCATCACATCATCTTTTGTTCCTTCTTTTTTGTCGCTGGTCCCGTCGTCATAGCAGGTTCCCCCCCYCCCCTCCCCCCCTCGCCCCCCCCCCTCCTTTCTCCCCCTTCAAGGCTTTTTGGAATCCGATGGAGCTTTCGCCACAATTTCTATCAGTCCTTTGCCAATCAACTTCATCTCTTTGAAGATAGGGGTTGTAGCGTCCGGAATGACGTCCTCAGCTCCGATTGCTTTGCGCTTCTTTTTGCTTTTTTCCTTTTTCTGTGCCATACACCATCGTGAGAGGCAGGACAGCAATTCAGCGTGTTAGGATCTAAAACGTCTAACTAAATTACAGAAAAAAAAAACAAAAAAAAAACAACAAACAGTATCAGCCTACGTTACCACAGTGACCCGGGACCACTGGCCTGCCCAGGCCAGGTCAGAAATGAATTAAAAAATGAAAAAAATATTTTTAAAAATATATCTTTTCTCATTTTAATTATTCATTTTTTAATCTTAAATTTTATTATTATTTTTTTATTTTATTTTAAAAAACCACGCTATATTCTTCTCTCAAATCTTTCATCACCTTTCAAATTCTTTCAATTCACCTTCACTACCTACCTACCACTACTCCTAAGGCTTAAACAAGGGACCCCTGCAAACATAGCTTTGTTGTCTCCCTCCAGCCATCAGAGGGTTTGCATGTTGACCCCCTGCCCCAACCATGGTGGTCAAGGATGGGGTGGCGCTGCCGGTGGGGGGTGTCCGGCTACTGCAAAGACCAAGCATTTTGCCAGTAGCTGCGCTTCATTGTCCCCCACCCCCAACCGAATAACAGCTGTCTCTATGGCCAACACTCTCCGACACACCACACACAACCCACTCACACTCACACTCACACTCACACTCACACCCGTGTTGGCGAAGGACCCTGTTAGTACCGATCAGAGGTATCAAGCGGACTATCACCGATGGTTGGCACTAATTTTTAGTAATTTGACAAATTGGCAAAGATTTTATTTTTATTTTTTCCAAGAAAACGCGTCTCATATATTCTTACAGCCAGGAAACCGGCCCAGCGTCCCTCACATCATTTGTTGCAGCCAAACGGGGTAGGCAAGGCACTCCCGGCCAAAACTATCCCTACCGCAACCCAAAAGGAAATTGCAACAGCCCACGCTCAGCACGGCCCCAAAACAAAATTTGTGACCGACCCCATAATCCTAATCCACCCAGTTACCACACCGCCGATCTGGACGTGTTTGCGGAGACGTGCAGTTCAGGAAACTCAACACCATTTCTGCACATCTCCGCAAAAACGTCCAGATTCAGGCGTTGAGGTAGCTCAACGCTGCTAGTGGGCCTTGGCCCCAGTTGGTAACACAGTAATCAGCGGGAGGGAGAAAAGGACGTCGAGAAGCAGACGCAGATAAGTTTCTTCGATGCAGCAGTATGCAGTGACTCAAAAAACAAACAAACAAAAAAAAAAAGCAGACGCAGATAAGTTTCCTCGATGCAGCAGTATGCAGTGACTCAAAAAAAAAAAAAAAAAAAAAAAAGTCTGCAGAGACTCAGTCCATACAGTCGTGAACACACAGAGAACAGCGCTCTGTGTGTTATTTTCGTGGTTATGCCAGACCCGAAAAATGGAGCAGTCCAGACGTCTGGCCGGACCTGTGTCTGGACTGCTCCAGACCGCCACCCGGATTGAAAAAACCGCGTCCGAAAAAAAAAGAAAAGAAAAGGAGAAAAAAAAAAACGTTTTTATTTTTCTCCCTTGGATTTGGCTTCGAATTTCAATATGGTCCTCAACCAGAAGATTTTTGTAGTGCAAGTTTTTTGCAACGCTGCATAACATATTCCTTTTTTCAGATATTTCAGATTTTAAAATCATTTTTTCTTCAAAAATGGACTTTTTTTTTTTCGGTGGTTGGGGTGGAGGGATGGAGCCGAACAGTCTGAACCGGAGACCAGACCTGGAAATCCAGACCCAGACCGTCTGCACTGCGATCCAGACGTCCGGATCATACCCATGTTTTTTTTTTTTTTTTCGAGTGCTGACTGTGCTGTTTACACAATGTTTCATGAGTGCACGGACTGACTCGCCCCAGGCTACTGAATTAAAGAAACTAATCTATTTGTCCTACGGATTCATATCCCATTGGGGAAAAAAAAAAATTAAAAAACTTTAAAAAAGAGAAAAAAAAAACTTAACAATTTTTAAGTAGAGGTAATAAAGTTAAATAAACTGTTTTTTATTACCGATTATCGTAAAACTAAATTCCGTAAACATCATAGAGGAAGAATGAATTTTTTTTTTTTTTTTTTTTTTTTTTTTTTTTTTTGGACCATTTCTCGATTTATGCGTGTCATCCTTGCGTGTCGTTGGGAGTGCCTACATGCTAATCTTCTCTGTATCGTTCCAATTTTAACGGATGTCCCGAAGGACAGAATGAAAGGGAATTCTACAAAAGGGAATTCAATTGTTGTTGGACAGTTTGCTTTACAAGCCTTAGAGGCATCTTGGATTACATTTTTTGACTTCATTAGGTATACCTTTTGATTTTTGAGGTTCACTTTCAACACAAGAAAAATGAAATTTTCACAAAAACACATTTCAATTTTCAAGTAGTAAATAGACATTGTGCAGAAACATGTCTCAAGAATATAGAGGGCGCACAGAATCGCTCTCCGTGTAATCGACCTTCTAGAATACCTGTCTCAGCCTTTTGGCTAAAAATAGATAAGTGAAATGTACCTTTTCTGATTGGTTTCATATCTGGTCCGTGGCTCCATCGCAGGGATTTGGGAGACTGACATTGCACTCACACTAGGCCCGCAAAATGATGATGAAATCGCAAAATGATAAGCCACATCGAGTCATTCGTTTTACAAGGACTCGATCTGGCCGCTCATATCGTATTGCGATTTGTAGATCAACGGTGCGCGCAGAAACACCCCGCCCATCCATGTGATATGGCTGAAGGACCCACATGCAATTCTTAGTGTGTAAAGTTGTAAACAGGTCACGAGTTCGAATTCTGATGGAACCTGATGAATACAGGAATATCATGGGTTACCCTACCCCTTCC
>BFEA01000038.1:4266881-4277028 GCA_003427395.1 Chara braunii
AGAGAGAGAGAGAGAGAGAGAGAGAGAGAGAGAGAGAGAGAGAGAGATTGAGAGAGAGAGAGAGAGATTGAGCGATACAAGTTTGGTTGTCACGTACCTGTGAAGACCGCCGTGCAGTCCAGCGAAGAGGAAGGAGGCGGCCATAGCCACGAAGCTCGACCACAGAGTAACGAAGAAAGGTGAAAGAGAGGACAGAGGGAGAGGCCGAGAAGGCGAGGGAACCATAGCCGAGGAGGTGAAGGGAGCGACGAGCCAAAAAAAAAAAAAAAAGAGAAAGAGAAGACAACCGGGTAAAAGAAGAAAGAGGCAAGGAAGGAGAAAGCAAGGAGAAGGGTGGTGAGGAAGGAGAAGCCTGCAGCCACAACCAACCGAAAGAGTTGCCCTGGAGAGTTGACCGGGCGTTGACCGGAGTTGACCGGGGGTTGACTGCAGCGTTGACCAGGGCGTTGACCGAGACTGCTAACCACGAATTTGACCAAGCTGGAGTCGGTATAATCTCGCCAAGCTTCCAGCCTATTCCCTCGCCCTATGGATGTGGACACACCCTGTGGTATTTGCTGAGTCAAGTCTGTATGTCTCTTCTTTCTGCATCGAGTCTCTTCTGTCCAGGTGGACTCTGTGGATGAAGGATAGGGCCTTGTTGACCAAACCCACACGGGCTGAGTAGGGCTAAAGACTGTGTCTGACGACTCGACTGTCCCAGAGGACACAAACCCTCCCAAGGACCAGTACTGACCGGCGGGCTGCTCGGTGTGGCACGTTAGGCCCAAAATCCGAGTTGTGGGCTGCACAACAGGCCGTGTAAGTCTTGAGAGAACCTGCTGATCACATCGTCCTGTTTGCCACGTTAAAGAATTCTTGAGGAGTTACGGGGGATCTCCTTAAATGCCTCCTGATCAGCAACAGGTCCTGTAGTGACAGCCTTAGAGTAGGTCTAGGCTAGAGACCCTAGTTGACAGGATCCTGTCCGGATTCTGTGGTCCTTAGATTGAGTCAATAGGTCTTGTCAGTCGACGGGGTAGAGTCTAAGTGGTGAGGAGTGGAACCGTTGCCCGATTGTGCACCTGACACCATGGTTGACACACGTAGTGGAAAGAGTACTGCCCCTTACACCCAGGCTCAGGAGCAGCAATTCGTTGCCATTCTGAGAGAGAAAAGGGAGAAGAAGGAGAAGGAGCTCCTCAAACAGGCAAAGTTAAAGGTGATAGCGGAGGAGCAGGCGGCGAAGAAGAAAAAATTGGAAGAGGAGATGCTCAGGTTGCAGCAGGAGGAGGAAGAGAAAAGAAAGGCTGCCGAAGAAGAAGCAGCAGCAGAGGAGGAAGAAGTAGAGGATGAATCCCTCAAGAGAAGGCGTAGGGGAGAGAGGAGAGACCTGTGGCACGAAGGGAGAAGATGGATGAATGGAGAAGAAGATCAGCGAGTGGGTGGCTAATTTATCGTTGGGAGAAGATGAGGAGGCAATGACGTATGTGCCTCAGGAGGAGAGAGAAGCATTTGCCATGGAGCTGGAAGCGATGGAGGACCCTCTGGACCGTCAGACCGCAGAAGATGAGAAGAGGTTGGAGTGGAAGTTGCGGCTGGCCAGAGAGAAGAAGAAAAGGAGGGAGGAGGCCAACCGGATGGCCAAAGAGGTGGAGAGGATCCAGGCATGCAAATAGGAGGTGCAAGCCCAAGAGGACACCCCTGCTAAATTAGACAAGATCCTGGGTTATCTGCAAGTTTTGAGTCAGGCCTGGCTTGAACAGCATCAGGCCAATAAGGGTCAAGATGTAACCCTTCATGCCGTCCGGTCAGGTTTTAGAGAGTTTGCGCGCGACGTGGTGACCCACGTCGGGACTGAGGTCAAAAGATTGAAGGAAGGCGCAGAGAAGTTCTACGCAAGCGCCAGTGAAGGCGCCAAAGTAGTGGCCGAAGCTGACATACGTCCCCTCAAGGAGCCCGTCAAGCATAAGTTTCCTGATTCGTATAGCGGGAAAAAGGACGATAGTTTTTATAACTGGGAGGCCAACATAAACACCTGTGTCTTTACAGCATATCGCGCCCGAGGAACGAGTCCTCGAAGCCTTCCACGCACTGAAGGACGAAGCGGCCAGCTTTGCCAGGTCCCTTGCGCGCACAGCCGATTGTGAAAACAATATGGTTGCCTACTCTAGACTAACCCTTCTTTCTACCTTCCTTAAACTCCTGCGAGAGAGGTTTGCTGACGTCACAAGAGGCGTCAGTGCCTCTGATAAATTGCAGACCATCCACTCTCGACAGTGGAGGAGTGCGCGAGCACTCAAAGCTGTCATGGGCGACGACTTGGTAGCCGTCCCAGACCACGGGGTCACCGAGACCCAGTTGGTCCAATTATTTTATCGTGCCATGCCAAAGCCCTTGCGAGGGCATTTCTTCGACAAGACCCAACAGGCCAACATCACGTATGATGCATTGAGTAGAGAAGTGGTCATGTTTGAGGCCAGGTCCATACCAGTTTCCACTTTCTGGCATAAAGACTTAGATAAGGGCAAAAAGTGGAAGGGTCGTCTCTGGCCAAGTCAGGGCCAAGGATCATTTGATCCTTACGTTAGATGAAGGTGGTACAGATGAAGTCCCCTACAGTCAGATCGAGTGGGGGCTAGAGGACGAGGACAGTAGTGTAGGCCAGGGGACGACCTATGCTCTTGTCGCGGTTGGAGGGAGGCCGCAAGGTAGAGGAGGAGGCCAGGGCCAAAGGGGCCAAGCCACGGGAGGTCGAGGACCGGGCGCACAGGGTGTTGGCGGCCAAAGGAACCGCCAAGAGGGAGTTAGGGGTCAAGGTCCCCCGTCAAATCGTCACGGTCCTAGTCGGTCCCCGCAGCAACGAGGTGGAGGACCACCTCAGAGGAGAGGAGGTTGGCACCCAGGTTGGCCACAAGGCCGGCCTTGGGAAGATCTGGGCCTGGACCAACGTGTGTGGCAGCAGCGTATGGACCAGGGTCGGTGCATATATTGCGGTGACCCGGCCCATATCATTAAATATTGTCCTAAATATAAACGGGCCCGATGGGCTGCCCAAGAGTCAAAAGGAAGCCGCCAGTAGACGTTGCAATTGCCCCTACTGCAAGGCCATGTGGGGAAGCGAGCGCACACGAACATGAAACTCCCACACCACATGGGCCTTCGACAAAGGTTGCAGGCAAGTGCCTAGTTAGCTGTCCAGAGACTGCTTATGTTAGCATCTCTCTAGGGACTTCCCTCACAGGCGTGGCAAGAGAGTTGAAGGAGAGGATGCCTGCCTGGGCCAAAATGAAGAAGGATAGTAAGGGACAGCTAGTCTTAGTTGATGTAGAGGTCTTTAGAAGTAGAGTAGGAACCCTTATAGATCCAGGGGCTACTCGCAGTTATATTAACCGTAGGGCACTGAAAAAGCTAAGGCTAGGGTTGAAAGTCCAAAAGTTGGAAGACCCCATAATTAGTGTCCTCGCAGACAACCGCACTATGCTCGTTGAGGACTACGTAGAGGGAGTCCAGGCGTACTTTCGCTTAGAGAAAGATGGGAAGGTTGAGAAAGTTCTCCATTCCCTAACTCTCCTCGTACAGGATGACCTTCCTTTCGATATAGTCCTAGGCATGGACTGGGGAGAGGCAGCAGGGGCCACACTCCATTTGAGAGAGCACGAGTGTAGGCTCCCTAGCCCGTCAGACGAGGTTAGGATTGCCCACTTGTTTCATGTTTCTGGAGTAGACAACTCCTTGGCACATTGTTGTCTCAGTGCTCCCGCGTTCGCGCGATTAGTGAGAAAGGAGCAGTTAGAGGAGCAGATCTTCGTAACCTATATGAGGCCTGTCACCGAGCCTAAGGAAGACACACCCATAGACCCAGCTATTGCCAAGCTGTTGGAAGAGTTTAAGGACTTAACTGAGCCGCCATCAGGAGTAGTACCGTGGCCGATCTAGCACAAAATAGAGATAGAGCCTGGCAGTAGAACTCCTAAGGGAGCAGTCTGCAGGATGTCCCCGAGGGAGTTAGAGGAGCTGCGGAAGCAATTAGACGGGCTCCTAGAAAAAGGTTGGATTAGGCCCACTTCATCTCCTTCTGGAGCACCAGTTCTGTTTGTCCCAAAAAAGGAAGAAGAGTTACATATGTGTATAGACTATAGGGGTCTAAATGCGATCACAGTGAAAAACGTTGAACCACTACCCAGGATAGACGATCTTTTGGATCGGGTGCAGGGTTGCATATATTTTTCGAAGATCGATCTGAAGTCCGAATATCATCAGATAGAGGTCCATCCTGACGACCAGCACAAGAATGCGTTCCGGACTAGATATGGGCACTATTGAGTTTATAGTGATGCCCTTTGGACTAACCAACGCGCCTGCCACATTCCAACGTTGTATGAATGACTTGTTTAGGCCTTGGTTAGATAGGTTTGTCGTAGTTTACTTAGACGACATCTTAGTGTTCAGTAGGACCCTCCAAGAGCATCAGGTCTTGTACTTGGGCCAAGACACAAGTCTTGTACTTGGGCCACGACACAAGTCTTGTATGAGTGGGCCAAGACACAAGTCTTGTACTTGGGCCACGTTCTAGACGAAGATGGCATAAAACCTCAGGACAGTAAAATAGCGGCGATTCAAGCCTGGCCGACACCCCGCACGTTGACTGAGTTGCGGTCGTTCCTAGGCCTAGCTAATTACTATAGGAAGTTCGTGAGGAACTTCTCAACTATCGCCGCTCCCCTTCGCAGGTTGCTCAAGACAGAGGCAATCTGGCGGTGGAATAAAGACTGTACGTCTGCGCTAAAGAAGTTGAAGCGCACGTTGATAGAGTACCCTGTTCTCAAAGTAGCAAATCCGTCTTTGCCATTTGTCGTCACCACGAACGCGAGTCAATATGGTATAGGCGCCGTGTTACAGCAGGACGACGACAATGGCTATAGACCCGTAGAGTTCATGTCAGCGAGGTAGCTACCTCAACATACAAGAGGGAACTCTACGCTCTCAAGCAGGCCATAGAGCACTGGAAGCATTACCTGCTTGGGAGGCACTTCAAAGTGTATTCAGACCACGAGACTCTTAGGTGGTTGAAGACGCATGCCAAAATGACACCTAAGTTGACTAGGTGGGCCATTGAGATAGACCAGCACGACTTCGAGCTCAAGCCTGTTAAGGGCAAATACAATGTAGTTGCGGATGCTCTGAGTAGGCGATCAGACTACTTTGGAGCTATAGTTCACTATCTGGACATAGGGACTGACCTGCAAGAGAAAGTAAGACAGGCATACGCGCAGGACCCTACCTATAGTGACCTCCTCAAGAGGGTTAAGGAGGCCCCAGAGACTGAGCCAGATTACTGCACCACAGAGGAACTGTTGTTCAAGAAGACCAACGTAGTAGACCGTCCATCGTTCCCAACAGTGAGGAGATCCGTAGTTTGATCCTTGGGGAATGCCATGATGCAGAGGGACATTTTGGTTGGCAAAAGACCTTAGCCAACTTGATGCACGTGTACACTTGGCCAGGAATGAAAGCCGACTGCATAGAGTATGTCCGCAGTTGCAAAGTATGTCAGAGAAATAAGACCACTACCCGTGCCCCTCTGGGTCTTCTCAGACCCTTGCCTATTCCTGACCAGCCAGGAGACTCTGTGTACATTGACTTTATGGATACGCAAGTCAAGAGTAGGCATGGCAAGAAACAAGTCATGGTCATAGTAGATAGATTCAGTAAGTATGTTGTTTTTGTTCCTTCACCTGCAAAGGCACACACCGAGTTAGTGATTAAGAAGTTTTTTGATTTTTGGGTTAGCGAGCATGGAGCCCCATTGTCTATAGTTAGTGATAGAGACAACCGCTTTACAAGTCAATACTGGCAGGAACTGATGAAAGTTTATGGGTCAAAGTTGCTGACTGCACAGATGAACAAGATCCTGCAGCAAGTTTTGCGTATGTACATCAGACCAGATCAAGTCAATTGGGATAAGATGTTGCCCAAGGTAGCTAGTGCGTACAATAACAACGTGCACTTGTCCACCTGTCGCACTCCCAAGTCCTTTAGACCTCGCAGACCGTTTGAGGGGCTTTACCGAGATCAGATTCATAGGCTACCACCCAGTACTAGGGAGTTTGCGATGCAGCACGAGAAAGAGTTCGCTACAGTTGTTGAGAACCTCGGGAAGGCCCCGCACATAATGATAGAACAGGCCAATAAGCACCGTCGCCCGTCACAGTTCCATGTAGGCGACTTAGTCTGGGTCAAGTCCAATGAGTTTGCTCCTGAGTTACTGCCCGCATATAGAGGACTGTGGCCAGTTCTAGACGTCAAGGGCGGAGAAGATGGGCAGTCCTACACAGTCGAGATCCCAGCACACCTCCACACCTACCCCCTGTTTCATGCGTCAAAGTTGTTACCATGTGTGACAAATCGGCAGTTTCCATCTAGAAGATCCATGATCCCTCCAGATATACACGGAAGGTACGACATTGACGGCATTGTCAGTGAAGACGTTTTTAGAACAGGAGATAGAGGTCATCCACAAAAACAGTATAAGGTCCGGTTTGCTTATCAGGAACCGGAGGACGACCGCTGGTTTACCAGAACAGAACTTCTAGAAACAGCTCCCGACGTAGTTAGAGCCTATGAGTGAGGTAAGAAAGGTACAGGTCCTGTCTTTATTCTCAGAGGATCTCGAATTTAGGTCGGCAGGAGTGAAACGGTATCCACCTGTTCGCAGTAGCGAATGGAGATCCCAGGGCTTGATCCCAAGACCTTTCCTTACCTGTGTACATTACCTGTGTCGACCCCAGGAGTTGAACCCACAACCTGTGTCTGTTCCCACAGTTGGTAGACTGTCGTAAGGTCCGTAGAT
The DNA here is from genome assembly GCA_003427395.1 of Chara braunii. Taxonomy (NCBI): domain Eukaryota; kingdom Viridiplantae; phylum Streptophyta; class Charophyceae; order Charales; family Characeae; genus Chara; species Chara braunii. The sequence continues at coordinate 4,273,714 of BFEA01000038.1, forward strand.
GGTAGGGGTTCGATCTGTAGGCCTGTCAGGTAGAAGTCTTAGGAAGTTCTAGAAGTCGTAGCTGTAGAACTTCTGAAGGGTCAAGGTTGTAGCTGCTACAGTCCTGAAAGGTCAAGGTCGTAGCTGCTACAGTCTTCGAAAGGCCAGGACCAAGAGTTCTGGAAGGTCCTAGTTGTGGCCTTTCAAAGCTGCTCACGTTTAGGCTGAGGCAAGTGGGCAAGTGGTGGAGTCTACCCGTGCTGAGTCAGCAGTCCCAGTCCCAGTCAGTCCTAGTCCAGTCAAGCAAGTACCGTACGTGACTGTGTGCACCACGGGCATGGGAAAGGGCCAGACCAATGAGCTACAGAAGTATAAATCAAGAGGCAGCACCCAGCCATTGATTCATTCCTGCGCAAGCCATGCGGAAGCGCTGCCACAGCGACTTGTGCGAGGTGGTCTGCAGTGAGCCCGAAGACGAAGTGGGCGAGAAGGAAGCTTAGCCATAGTGATAGGGTAGTAGCAGCAATAGCCGCCATAGCTGATAGGCGAGAGTAGCGTGTGTGAGTGTGCGAGTGTACAGTGTGCTGCGTGTGGGATATCCAGGGTGATCCTGTGTGCAAACAGCAGTGTTGAATGTGTGTGCAAACAGAGTTGTACAGGCGCTGTGCCGCCATAGCCATCTGAAGTTAACTTGTACCAGAACTGCGTTCTTGGTTACTATATCTCTGGGTTTCAGTGGGCGCTTGTCGCCAGTTTGATGCGCAACCAGTTTGCATGCATGTGAAGTGTGAAAGATAGCGAGTCTGATTGCATTTTTAACAACAGGGCTGTTATATGAAACGTCCTTTTTAACAAAAGGGCTGTTATGTAAATCGTGGATTCAATTGCCTTCAGACCATCCATTAATATTGGAATGATACAGAGAAGAGAAGGTTAGCATGCAGGAAAAAAAAAACAAAAAAAAAAAACATGAAGCTCGCTGATAGCATCAGTTGTCTTTTTTTTTTTCTTCTTTTTCCCAGAACCACGATGCCGTCCCCTGATATACCATTGGAGTTGGGGTGATGTGGTGAATACGGCATCACTTCGACAAGTCCCACGCACAGAACAGCATTGAGATAAAACCTGCTGATAAAATACAGTGAACATGCACTCAGAGTGTGACTTGTTGAAATGAAAGCGCCTGTGAAATGTGGTCAGATACCACCCCGAAGAAGAAAAAAGAATGCAAAAGAAAAAGAAGAAAAAAAGTACCAGTTCTGGAACCATGAGTCAGCGGTGTCGTGAATTACCACAGAAGTGTTTCTTTTTTTTTTCCGCCAAATTTGGCAACAATGTGAGGGTTTACCCCTCAGCATAAGGCCCTGCAGCAGGCGCGTGCCCGCCCTGAGTGAGGGCCCGGCCCCTGAATCTCAATGTGCCCTGGACTCCTCAATTTTGCAAAGCTTGGTTGACGTCAGACAGCTGCCACACACCAGTCAGTTGGTTACATCCGCCTTGCTCGTGAGAATTGAAGATGTTTGTGAGCCTGCCTGTTGCATACTGTAACGGTGCAGACCAGAACAAGAACCGACCTCTCTCACAAAGTGCAAGATAGCGTAGTGGAAGACTTAGATACCAATGATCCGAACAATCAATATTGCAATGCAGCCCCGAACATACATCATCATCATCATCACTCCATGGTGTGAAGAGGTCTCGCGCCACACAGGAAGAACGCGCCAACCCCAACCATACACAGACGAAGAAGAGGGGGAAGATGGGAATGTCGTCAACACCAAGTCTTCGGCACAGGCCCAAATAGTCCCTCGTCAAAATATCTGAATCCCAATGTCGAGTCTGGATCCAATGTCGTCAAGTCTCAAGTCAGAACTCTCTCTCTCTGTCGTAGTCCGCTGATACTGAGAAGTCAGGTGGTGAGAGGGTGAAGAAGAGATGGTGGACTTAGAAGAGGAAGAAGAAGAACTCTCTCTCTCTCTCTCTCTCTCTCTCTCTCTCTCTCTCTCTCTCTCTCAGTCCGGTACTAACCTGTGAAGCTGGCGCCTTGATGCAGGTACCTCAAAGATGGAGCTGGAGCTATGGCGCCACAGGTAGGTCTCACTGGCCTCCGCCAGCCATCTCTCTCCAACACTACTACTACCACTACTTAGCACCCTGCGCTGAAGACTACTCCAACAGCTACTAGCGCCCAGCGCTGAAGACTGCTACTACTGCAGCGCTCCTCCTGAGTGCTGCTGCCGAATCCTGAAGACTGCCTCCTGCCTTCTGTCCAACTACCTACCCGTGAAGTGCATGGCAACTCCCTATGTACTACTCGGCCTGCCTCCTGACTGCCTGCAGCTGCAGGGCGGGGCAGTCCAGGAGGCTGCTCTTGCCAATGCCGAAGGGAGCCAGGGGCTGCCGCTGCAGCTCCTGCTGAGGCTGTCATGGGAACAGGCCAAAAATAGCCTGTTCCCGAAACCCTGGTTTTGTGCCTGAGCGTTAGGGCAGGTCGATCTTATGAGGGCCCGAAAGTGGCCCTCCGTTTCAGGCTGAAAAGCCTCAGGGCTGAAAAGCTCTGTTTTAGGCTGAAACGACATAGGGCCTGCAGGCCCTCGTTTTCAGTCTTTCAGGCTGAAACGACACGGGGCCTGTAAGCCCTTATTTCTAGGCTTTTAGGCTGAGAAGGCGGGACGGGCCCTGCAGGCCCGTGTGGCTACGCAGTATGCCACACTGCCAGGCTCTTCCGGCAACATGGTCAAAGCAGGGAACACAGCATGTTTGTGCCGGGGGTGGTCAGGCAATCCTAACCAATTTGGTCCCAGGCCACTGTCTGAGCGGGCCCGGGCGCAGACACTTTGGCCCAACCGGAAGCTATGAGGCACACGCGACGCAGGCCAGGCAGAGAACCAGCCAGGCCACTATGCATATAGCGAAGTCCCTGGCGGGCTGCTGCGTAAGCGCATTCGTGCAGCAGTCGGGCACTTATGTGCAGATGCGGCAACGCAGCTGGAGAGAGCGCTCGCGGGCTGCTGTGTTAGCGCATTCGTGTGGTCTCGGGCTGCTGCATTAGCGCATTCGTGTGGGCAGGCGCGGACGTCGAGAGGGAACAGGGCGCTGCTGAGGGAACCGCCATAGGGCAGGCGCGGACGTCGAGAGGGAACAGGGCGCTGCTGAGGGAACCGCCATAGCCAGCCCATCCATAACCAGGATCGGTTTGGACAGCCAGCGGATCTGGTGGTGGTCTTCGTGCATGGGGAGGAAAATGCGGGAGAGAGAGAGAGAGAGAGAGAGAGAGAGAGAGAGAGAGAGAGAGAGAGAGAGAGAGAGAGAGAGAGAGAGAGAGAGAGAGAGAGA
>BFEA01000038.1:4307612-4329188 GCA_003427395.1 Chara braunii
ATCCACGATGAGCACGAAAAGCAGGGATCGACGATGAGCACGTGATCATGCACCAAAGAAAAGCATGGATCCACGATGAGCACGAAAAGCATGTATAATACACCAAAGAAAAGCATGGTTCCACGATGAGCACGAAAAGCAAGGATCGACGATGAGCACGTGACCATGCACCAAAGAAAAGCACGGATCCACGATGAGCACGGATCGATGATGAGCACGTGATCATGCACCAAAGAAAAGCAAGGATCCACGATGAGCACGAAAAGCACGTATCCACCATGAGCCCCGAGCACCAAAAGCACGGATCGACGATGAGCGCGTGATCATGCACCAAAGAAAAGCACGGATCCACAATCAGCACGTGATCATGCACCAAAGCACGGATCCACGATCGGCACGTGATCATGCACCAAAGCACGGTTCCACAATCAGCACGTGACGAAAAGCACGGTTCCACGATCAACACGTGACGAAAAGCACGGTTCCATGATGAGCACTGAGCACCAAAGAGCACAGTCCGCGCGCGTGAGAGAGAGAGAGAGAGAGAGAGAGAGAGAGAGAGAGCACGCGTAGCGTAGGTCTCGTCGTGTAGCGTAGGTCGCGTCGTGTAGGTCGCGTAGCGTAGGTTGCGTAGGTAGGCCGCGTCGCGTAGGTAGGTCGTGTAGCGTAGCGTAGGTTGCATAGGTAGGCCGCGTCGCGTAGCGTAGGTTGCGTAGGTAGGCCGCGTCGCGTAGGTAGGTCGCGTAGCGTAGCGTAGGTTGCGTAGGTAGGTCGCGTCGAGTAGGTAGGTCGCGTAGGTTGCGTAGGTAGTTCGCGTCGCGTAGGTAGGTCGCGTCGTGTAGGGCTGTACTTTTCCCGCCCGGCCGCCAACGGTCCTTTCGGACCGATTTCCCCAAGGCACCGCGGCAATCCGGGCCGTAAACGGCCCGACGGCCCGGATTCCCCTGCGATCTTAAAACTTTAAGATCGCGGGGCGATCTGGGCCGTCGGGCAGGTGCAACCGCGAACGGCCTGGATCGCCGCGCGATCTTAAAGATCTAAGATCGGGGCCCAATCCGGGCCATCGGGCCGGTAGGTCCAAAGACGGCCCGGATTTCAGAATTCTGACATTAGCGATTTTTATAAGTGTAGGGATTTGAAAGGGCCTATAGGGGTTTAAAGGGGGTTGCCTTAGTGTGATTTGTTTTTGTTTTTTTTTTTCCCTTCAGTTCTGTGAGGAATTCTGATGCGACCCTCAGCCAAAAGTAGTTTGTATTGCAATTCTTCACAACATACTTTTCGTTCAGGTTTTTTTTTTTTTTTTTTTTCGCCCTGGGACTGCCCGGGCCCATGCCCGGGGGTCATGCCCGGCCGGTAACCTGGTCGCCAAACCGAGCGTGACGTAGGGACCCGGGCGCCCGGGATATCTCCCTAGCCTTTTTTCTTTTTTTTTTGTCTGCGGATTTCGACTGCACTCTTTGAGATCTGTTGAAATCCGCATTAAAACTTTGAGGCGCGATTTTCTTTTGGGGAGCTTCCAGGGAGAGGGTGGCGGGGGGAAGGTATTCCTGGGGTGGGTTCAGGGAGGTATGGCTTTCACGTAGAAGGGTCAAGCTAAACAGCTTACTTAGCTGACCCCCACGTGGCCCAAAAGTTTCAGTTCAGCACCCTAGAGGGGGTCCTGGACTTCGTAATTAGATATGGACACGACAACCAAGACGCCTAAGGAGATATGCTGGTGGGATGTCCTTGCCCAAACTTATAGATCTTGCATAGTACCGCGCTCGACAGCCGAAAGTTATAAGTTCAGGATTCAGCTCGTGCAGGCAGAGTGTTTTCCGTTTGTTGTTTTCAATGTACGGTGGTTCATCAATGCAAAAGTATCTTGCCTGACAGTCTGTCCAGATGCATGTGGTGGAGCAAGGTCCATTCTTGGGCTTGCACCTCGAACAGCACTGCTACTCTGGTTTCACGAAACCCAAACCCATAACTTCCTGCCGAGAGCGCAGGGACGTCAAAGGAAGATATAAACTCAGCAAGCCACTGCTGCAACATCATCCTGCCTCAGAGTGGCCGAGTGTAAGGACCTGCTAATAATGTATGATCTGCGGTCAATTGGATCACATGTTTGCTAAAATGGAAGAAGCTGGGGCCTGCTGGACCCCTCATCTCAAAAAAGAATGTCCGGTGGTTTTCCACTGCTGATCTGCTAAAATCAGCATCAGAGATCCTCCACCCAGTTATTTCAACAAGTGGGGCCGAAAAGGCCCCATCCTTTTTTTTTATTAACCACCACTGCCTTTCCAAGCTGTAGTCCCATTCGGGAAAATGACGTCAAACGCAAAGTTCGGGGTCCGGGCGAGGGTTGGCAAAACAAAATATTTGGGCCTTCTGGGCCCGACGGAGAAAAGAAAAAGACAAAAAAAGAAAAAAAAAAGAAAAAAAAAGAAACTGCAAAGTTGAATGGAAGGACGTCGGGGAAAGCCACGAAGGAAGTGTGCTCACAGCAGTGCCTCTAGGAATGCATCTGCCCAGAATCATCAATAGTTTCATTTTTGTTTTTTGTGTTTTTTTTTTTATATACAATAATAATACTCTAGTGCCCTGCCCACGAGACAGGGCGTTTTCCACGGACAACTAACAGTTGCAACCAATAGGGCACTCTCACATGTACTCAAGAATCTGTATCCAGCTGCTTTTACGTCCAAAGAGTCGTTGCTGTTTTTGCTTTTTTTTTTTTGTACAGCCGCCCGTTGGTAGGGCATATTCTCATTTGTGCCCAATGTTCTGTATCCAGCTGCTTTCACGTGTAAAGAGTTGTTGCATTTTTCCCTTTTTTTTCTGCGTTTTGCTGAGGGAAGAAACGCCCTATGGCAGACTCTCACATGCACCTAATGTTCTGTATAAGTATTTTCTTTTTCCTTTTCTTTGGCTGACTTTTTTTTTTTTTTTTTTCATGAAGGGGTACCAGAAAAGAGATTACAATGGGACCCAGGCTCGGCAAAACTCGGTGCGCAGTGAGATTCAGAGTCGGCAAAAACAGGCTCGGCGGTAGTGGTGGTTTAAGGGAGGCAACACCCCCCCCAGGTTCAGGGAAATCACGCGGACGCCTGTGACTCCCCGGTGCCCCCCCCCCAGCATGATGCCCTGGGTTGGACCGGGGGTCTGCCAGGCCGAGGGACCCCCCAGTCCGACCGGCAGGCTCCCGGTCAAGGGAGGGCTCGCCGGTCCATCCGGGGACCAGCACTGCGCCATGACCTATATACCACGTGTCGTGCGATCGAGAGACAACCAACGACCCTTGTCCACACCACCGGGGGTAGCTCAGTTGGGAGCTCAAAGAGAAGTTTCCACACTGAGGTAAAAAATCCAGATCGAACAAGATAACTGAAATAAAGTTAATAACTAATTTTGAATTGCATGATTTCATGTTTGCAGACAAGATTCCGAACACGAGAGCGGCAGGACAACGCAGACCTACCTCCGCTGATGGTTTGCTTTCAGTCCACATTGCACTCTCTTGATCATAGGCAGTTGCAATGAACATTGCAGGGGCACCTCGGCCAACATTTTGCCTAGCGTGTTCCCTGCCTGCTTCGAACAACACCTGCGAACGTCCACCGAAAACTTAAAAATTATGTGAGGGAGGAAATTGCAAAAAGGCATATGCAAAAAAAAAAAAAAGAAAAAGAAAAAAGTAATGCAAATAAATAAAAAGCAAAAGAAAAAGTAAAGCAAAAAAAAAAAAAAAAAAAAAACTCCGGTTCAAGCCATACATACAGCTATTGAACACTCATGGCGCACATGAGCAAAGGAACGGCAAAAATTTCTCAGCAAACCAGTTTTTTTTAACTTTTTTTAACTTTTTAACTTTTTTTTAAGGACACCAGCCGTGAGGAGGAGGGTAATTATGTTATCCTGTTCATCTGGTTGCATCTGGGTTTGGAGTTCGAACTCGGCACCTGGTCTGTATTTCAACAGTTCAGTCCAGGGGAAGTGTACCAACTGAGATAGGCCCGTTGGTTACATAAAATCAGTTGCATCATTACATAGCACGTCAAAGTCGTAGTGCATTTTGCAATGACCTGGTTGCATCTGGGTTCGAACTCAGGTCTGTATTTCAACAGTTCAGTCCAGCGGGGGGGTACCAACTGAGCTAGGGCCGTTGGTAAAAAGCAGCTGCATCATTGCATAGCACGTCGAAGTCATAGTGCATTTCGCAATGAACGTTTTCCCTTCTTTTTCTCTCACAAAACCTGCATGCACACACACAGGCGTCCCATCTACTCTGGGGTGCAGCGCTACGGTTGCTAGTCCCCGGCAAGCAAGGTGAACCAGTACAAACCAAGAAAATGAGTCTGGAGGCTGTTCATCGTTTATTATTATTTTGAATTATATTTGGACCATTTCTCGATTGATGCGTGTCATTCTTGTGTGGGGCCATGCTAATCTTACTTCTCTGTATCGTTCCAATTTTAACGGATGTCCCGTAGGATGTTTAAATTTCAAAAAGCATTAAACACAGGATCGCTTTTGCCCGGCTGCACCAATCCATCATCGTGTTGCTACAACACCTACCTTAAACTCACTCACCAAGTATTAATTAACACAATACCCCTTTTAACCCCCCGTTCCCTGCACATCTCCTCTGTTAACAAACCACAAGACGAATCTGGTTTACGCTTTCAGTGAACAAACAGTCTGGGCCACATTCTAGCACAGCATGTATTTCCTTTTTTTGCTGCTGCTTTTTTTTCCAACACGAATCGGATTTTGCATTGGCAATTCTGTAAACCAAGTCCAGCGTCCCTTACATCAGATGTACTCACTCAACGCGCAACATATTTCTACTTGAGCTTTGAACTAATCCATCTGGTCAGGGTGTTATAGACTTATAGTACATTACTAGCCTCTTGGATAGACGTTTGTCCCTGCTCAGGCCTTTGTGCTTGAATAGAAGTCTGTGTGTGGGATTGGTAAGCCAACTTCAAATCTGCTGAGTTACCTGAATATATGAAACGATTTCACACATATCAGCATCCTGTCTCAGTCCCGGTCCCAAGATTCCAAGTTCCATGTACCACAAAGTCCCAGTACTTTAGGCTGGTAGGTCGAGTCTACGCAGTCTACGCTCGTAGGTCTGGTAGGCTGTAGGGTCAGCCCATTCAATCCAGTCCCGTCGGTCCAGTCCAGTCAGTTCTCATTTCAGTCTGGTCAGTCCGTCCGGTCCAGTCCGATCAGTCCGCACAGTCCAATCAGCGGCCCAAGTCCCAAGAAACAATTTCACGCATATGAGCATCCTGTCCAGCCCCGGTCCCAAGGTTCCAAGTCCCCTGTACCACAAGGTCCCAGTACTTAAGGCTGGTAGGTCGAGTCTACGCTCGTAGAACTGGTAGGCCGTAGGATTAGTCTGTTCAATCCAGTCCAGCCGGTCCATAGAGTCCAGTCAAATCAGTTCCCTTTCCAGTTCAGTCAATCCAGTCCAATCAGTCCAGTCCGGTCCAGTCCAGTCGAATCAGTCCAGTCCAGTCCAGTCCAGTCCAGTCCAGTCCAGTGTCCAGCCCAACCCAGCCCAGACCACCCCAGTCCAGTCCATCCCAGTCCAGCCCACTCCAGTCTAGCCCAATCAGTCCAGTCCAGTCCAGTCCAGTCCAGTCCCATCCAGCCCTGTCCAGTTCAGTCCAATCCAGTCCAGTGCAGTGCAGTGCAATCAGTGGCCCAGGTCCCAACAGCGTCAGTGAACATTCCAGATGCGTAGAAGGCTGGCTGGGGCCAGCAGGTGTACCGATCACGGAAGTCTGATGTCGGGAGCTGAAGTGTCGCATACAAAAGTCGAACTCCAGCCCCACTTGCTCCTGTAATCTTGTGTGACCAAGTAGCGAGTGGGCCTGGAAGCCATCAAGTGAGGGTACTGGTCTGGAGAGCCTAAGGTTGGGAGTTGAGGCATCACATACGAAAGTCCAACTGCAGGCAGCGTCAACATCTTGTTCCCCACAAGCTTGTTGAGGAAGCCCTGCTGCAGTCTCGTGCAACCGTATATCGAGCGACGCTGCCACTGTGCAGTCCAGCAGCTGTAGCTGACGGCGCTGGGCGCCATAGCCGTACTAGAAGGAAAGAGTGATGAAGACACTCAGAGAGAGAAATCCTTAGGGTAGAGTGGCAAGAGTAAGCCAGAGACCTCATACCTGATCGGTGTTCTCTGGCGGCCATAGCTACTCACCTGTGTGCGTACGGATTTGCTGTATAAGGCTCCGATTTTGGAACGATCTCCGAGTGCTCGTATCTGCACTTCGGGCTTTTATCTCTCACGTGTGGGAGCGTGCTTGCATGCACGCTGAAGTGAAAATCTTGTGTGGTGTGAAAGTGTCGCGTGAAGTTTGGGCTCCTTTCATCTATTTCTTCCCTGGTATAACGTTACTTAACTGCATCGTTCCATCTCTAAAGCCTTATATTTTCACATACCTATCAACTGAAATAGCGCACTGCGTGAAACATGAGAAGAAATGAGACAACATCTGTATACAATCCAAACAGCCTCCGAAGTGCAAACCCGTGTATCATTTGCACTGCCAACTCTCTCACTTCTCAGAGGAACAGTGGCTCAGTTGAACAAGCTGAGAATCGTACGCTGACCCTGGCTGATGACAGGCAAGCATACAAGCCCAGGGGTCACAGCCTGTGCTGCGATTTTACTAGTTTAAGGACATACGCACTGCAGGACATTCCTTGATGCATCCGATGATTCCGATTGCAATTATGGCAAAATTCAGTCAAAAAGCAAGTACAAGTCTATGTTCCCTCCAGATTCCACATGCTCGCTGCAGGAGTTTCCTTGATGCATCTGATTGCAATTAAGGCAAAATTCAGTCAAAAAGACTAAAAAAAGTACTGCTCTGTGCTCCCTCCTGGTTCCGTGTACGGAAACAGCTCACCACAGGACTTGGATTGCTTCACAAGAGAGGAGAAAGTGGTAATTTGGTAAAATTTAAAAAAACGAGTCAACTGAGCAGGAAGTCAACCACTCATGCCACCACAATTTTACAGCATAGGTCCCTGAGCAAGGACGCCACACATAAATCCAGAAAAAGATTTAAAAAAAAAAAGAACAAATAAAAAGAACAAATAAAAAGAACAACGAGGGCATGGATTTATTTACCTGTATCCTCCTACGTTCCTCTGACGTCAAGCTCTTGTTGACATCAACAATAAGAGGAGCTCGAGACCAGTCATGCCGTGATAGCAATTGAAGAAACCGGAGCAGCCCGGAGATTCGAGAACGGGGGACGGAGAATGGAAATGGTTGCGAGAATACTGACGCCACGAGGAGCTCCACCGCTTCTTCGCAAAGCACATCAGAAAACATATGGCAACCAACCCATCTCTTCGCCAGTCTGACAGAAGCCGCATAGGCTGGGAACTGCCCTTGTAATCCCTGTAGCATGCCTGCATGCATCCCGTGCAGTATGCTCATCGACAAAGGATTCGTTCTGTTTTCCAGTGGGACGAAAGTGCGCTTTGCATTTGCTCGACCTTGGAGGACCACCCAGGAAGAAGCACATTGAAAGGGGAGAGAATTCCAGCCATAGAAGACAGAACACACAATTGCATTCCAGCCAAAGAAGACGGCCAAATCACACAGTCACAGCAGGAGAAGACGATCAGTTCCCCAAGAAGAAAATCAACCAGCAGTCCTCCCAACTGCCACCTGTGCCCAAATAGAATGTACGGTCATTATAACTGTATTTGGGCCAAGACCCATGCACAAAGTCGTTGAAATATCCGGAAATCCATACGGTGAAAGATTGCAGAGCATTCGGAAAACTTGAAGTGGTTTCCCCAACCCAAAATCAATGGAACTGAAGCGCCCAAGATGCTTGTTTGAGTTCACTATTGTTTTACGAGATGAACCTGGTTATGGTAAATCGAAGCATTTTTCGGAATTGCTCAATCCATTTTGGTAAAGTAGCTATCAAAGATTTGAAAAACAATTGATTGTGCTGCACAGCAGAAAGACTCTAGATACGACAATCTGCAATTGACTTGATGAAAATTACATCAATAATAAATAAAACACACTAATACACACTGTGATTGCTGAACATAATGACGGCCCATTTTATTCAAATGAAGACAATGGCCATCCCTGAGATCCCCTCACATTTTCATCTCCCACATTACTGTCTCTCGTTTTCTCTTCCTTTTTGCACACAATTCTGGAACATCTCCCTGTCCAGTAGTCTGAAAAGCATCACTGAGAGCATACAACCACTACCATCCAAAGACGAAGACGAAGAAGAAGAAGAAGAAGAAGAAGAAGAAGAAGAAGAAGAAGAAGAGAGGAGGAAGAAGAAGAAGAAGAAGAAGAAGAAGAAGAAGAAGAAGAAGAAGAAGAAGAAGAAGAAGAAGAAAAAGAGGGGAAGAAGAAGAAGAAGAAGAAGAAGAAGAAGAAGAAGAAGAAGAAGAGGAGGAGGAGGAGGAGGAGGAGTCTGCGCTTGAGGAGATTATTCCATTTCGCATCGATGTTGTGAGAGCTGGCACAGATCCGGACATCCTCAGGGATGACACTGCCCCAGACTGGGGCCATCAAGTACTGCAGAGAATAACAAACCCAATCAGAACATGATCACTTCTGCCATGGCTATTTCAGCTGTGCAATTTCTGCATTACCATCCTCAGGCCACATGCAATCAGGCAGAATGCCTCCACACTGGTTTAACCAGACAGACACTTTGGACAAAAAATTTCCATAGCAGTGACCACAGGTCCACAAGTAACCAGTCCGGTTCAGATGAAGTAGGATCTCAACCTTCACTCTCGAAAGTTTTGGTGTGAGCATGACCTAGCCAGTAGCCAGCCTAAGAAATTGCAGTACCTGGCATTGGCGGTATTTTCGATGGTCCTGCGTTGACTGACGACGCCTCTCTCTCGTAGGCAACCTTTAGCCGAAACGCAAACCCACCCGTCAGTACATCGATTGCATCTTCCGAAGCCACGACGTGGATGCTGTGCTTCTCTTGCAGACTGCCACAGCAGAAGAAAGAAACGTAGAAACGAGCAACCTCAGCACGCAACCGAAGTTCCCAACCATGTCAAGAAGATTCTCCGGCAACAGATCGTACCACAAAGAAACATAGAAACAACCTTTGATCCAAGGCCTCCATCTACTCCATAGTCAGGCACGTCCCCCACAGGTTCAGGAAAGTGGAGGGAGGATGATGCAGAGTCGCATGCAGGCTGGGGATAATGAGACCGTTTTGGCCAAGCTGTAGCTGGACAATCAGGTCTGGCTGCATTTCGGCCACAGTTGTGGCCACTCCTTTCAGCGATCATTCGGCCAGAAAGCCCTATGTTTGTTGAGAGGGCAGCACAACCTTAGGTATTATTTCGGACTGTTTGGTCAGACTGCAAGGAAGATAAGCAACAGCGAGATGACAAATTCAGATTACACCATCACATTGAAAGCCAGAAGTCACACCGTGTGTAACGAGCGTGAGGCTGAGGGTGAGCCGAGGGAGATGAGAGAGAGGGAGAGAGAGGGAGAGAGTGAGAGCACACTCACACACTCACTCACTCGACACGACGGACTTGGACTGAGGGTCGGACGCAGACACAGTGGCAAGGCACAAAGTCGAAGTCTTGGATTCCGAATGCCGAAACGGCAAGTCACACTGAGTACGAGTACAGCAGCAGAGAACTGGTCGAGACTCGTCCCCGTACCGTACGGGGAGCCGGCATAGGTACCGGTGACACGTACGGTACTAGGGGCATTTCTGCAAAGGCCCCGAGGGCAGAACTGAAAATGCAGTATTTGAAAGTGGCGCTCGAATTGCAGCGTGGCGCCAGTTGTCCAAAATCCTACGGTACCAAAGGAGGGGTTTGGAAAAAGGGTGCCAGGCCGAAAACGGGATGCAGCCGAAACAGCAAAAGATAGACCAGGGATCGAGCCCTGGCGAAGTCTGTAACACCGTGTCCAGAGAGCAGCATTGCACCAATAAAACACCAATGGAGGTTCGTAGTACTGAAAACCAATGTCCAGGAGAGCATACTCTCTCCACACCAACACAAGAGTCCAGTGCCTTCACTCTCCTACTTAGCACTCAGCGCCCAGCCTACTCCTACACAGCTACAACAGCCTACTAATTGACAATGCAACTGTCGACATCAGCGGCAACCCGAAGTACTTGAAGATGTCGCCCATGCAGACCATCGCCAATACAAGGTAAGTGCCCTCACATCATCATCATCATCATCCTTCACCCTTCCCCTGACTTTACACCCATGCCTGTCCTCTCTTACACCCGAAGACCACCCCTGCGCCTCACTGTAGTCCAAGCCCACCAGCTATGGTGGCTGGGCTATGGCGCTGCCCTCAGCAGCGCCCTTCTTCCCTGCACAACCGCACGTGCTGCACCTTGCCTCTCAGCGCCAGCCAGCAGCCGCGAGCTCTTGCTCCAGCAGCGCTGCCGCTAGCATGCAAGTGCCTGAATGAGGCTGCCAGGGGAGAGCTCTTTCCTATATGGAAAGAGCTGGCATGCTCGCGCAGCCTTGCTGGACTGGCCTGGGCCCAGAAGCTTCCGGAAGGCCCCAGGAGGCTGCCTGTGTACAGCAGCTACTGGGCTGCTGGGCCTCGTTCGGTTGGCCGCCCAACTGTCTCTGTATGAGGCTGCGAATCACGCCCAAGGCCTGCCTTCTTTGGAAAAGCTCGGAAGGCCGTGGAAATGTCTTTGTGGCCGGGCCTGAGTTTCTCTCAACCAATTGGCGCGTCGGAACTGCCTGGACCCCAAATATGAAATTGACAGTGGAGGGCCTCTTGTGATATGTTAGGCCCGCCTTCACTTAGGGCAGGCACCTTCGCCTTCACTTAGGGCGGACAATGCTGCAAACAGGGCCCCATAGGCCTACAGAGGACACAGATCCTTGCAAGACATAGACCTGTTTTTGGTGAGGGGGCAGTACAATTGATGTAAGTCCTTCAGGACAGAAAAATGAAGTCAAAACTGTTGTACCAGAGAGGACCAGGGTCTTTCCCCTGAACACAATGCACACTGGTTATGAACGTATGCAAGCTATCTTTCTCGTCCGATACCGCAAAACTGAGAGTGCCGAGGGAAGACGGTAGCCTCTCCACCAGACGTAGCGGCCCCATCATCATAGTGAACGTATTTCTGCTAGAATTGCCTAGACTGCTGGGTGATGATGTCAAGTTCCGTTCCAGGGAGAAAGGTATAGATTGATGGTGACGGTGTCAAGTTCTGTTCCGGGGCAAAACATGGCATGTGATAGGGCCGGAGAGTTCACCTTTCCGCAATCTTCAAACACATGGCAGCTTTTGTCTTCTTCACAGCTTCTGCATCATCTGGCCACTTTCCAGATCCCTCAAGCTGAGCACAAACCACAGGATGCACGGTTCCAACAACACCACAGAACTTGCGGGTAAGACCTCCAAGAGCAATCACATTGACCGCCTCGCTCGGCAACATAACATTTTAAACGTTTCCCTATCTTGTGATAGTCCTGATCCATTCAAAATGTTGGGTCGGCCGGAACATATCCAGATAAAAAATGCAGTCATCTGAGTCATGTGCATTCGGAATGCAGTGTAGTGGAGCTAGGTAAACACTAAACAGGGTATCCTTCCCCAGGATAATCAATAGGCTAGTATGTACCCACCACCAGGACAATCTCTAGGGAAGACTGTCATGTAATCCTTCCAGGGGGAAATGAACGAAATCGTGGAGCAAAGCAAAGCACAGGAGAACATTTTGCAACACAATCCAGGCATCAATCCACCGCTGCTAATTAGGGCAAGTTCCACATGAGTATTGCACTGTTAGCCTGTTACGGCTTCACCCGAAAGAACACCCGGTCATTATCGCCGTATTTGGGGGAGCTTTCAGCCTAGATATAGCGATAATGACCGGGCTTTCTATTCAGGCGAAGCGAATACGGTGATGCTCTTAAACTACAAGCTATGGCTTTGGTGACGGCATTGCCATGGCCCTCTGATCAGTCCAAGGACCTAATTCAATCAATGTACCTTAATGGCATTCTCAGTTTTTCATTCTTCCACGGCCTTTTGCAGCTTCTTATCCCTCTTCTTCTCAATATCTCCCTCCTCACTATCCCTGTCTCTAATGTTCCTATGCATTTGCTCTCATTTCTTTCGTCCATCTTAACCATGGCTGTCGGCCAATGGCGCTTCATCTCAGCAGATTAGACAACCAGTCTTCCAGTGTAGTTTTAGCCTACCAATGCCCGGCCTCCCCCTATGACAAACCATACTGGAACCATAGGCAAAGCCTAAGGGCCATCGACCAAGAACTCGAGGAGGGGTAACAGGCCAGTAGACAGGGCCCCCACTGGAGTTTGAAGTGGTCCAGGAGACGAGGGACTGCTGCCTCCACATCGTCCAATCCCTTCTCTCCCCTGATAGAAATCGAAGTACTTTTAATTTCTTTGAGGCAAGAACCCCCCGAAACCCAGAACCCCACTCCCCTCGCCCGCTCCCTCCCAAAATCCTCCCCTGTTTACGTCCACAAACTTCAATTTGGAACGCTTCTAAATCTCAGATTTCAAAGAAAAGCTTGAAAAAGCGATAAAATCTGGGAAAAGTTGGAGTTTTCAAAAAAGCTTGTTTTTCCTTCCGTGGTGTGCTCATCTGTGTCTTTTATTTTTCTGCATATCTTGCATGCTGCATGTAATAATGCAATTCTCAATTGTCAATTTCCACTTCGTAATTAAGAGGTGTCTTAGTACGGTGTTACCAATGGCCTAGCTCAGTTGGTACACCACTGACCTGTTAAAAAATCCACATCCACGTTCAAAGTTCAAACTCCAGTGGAAGCACATGAGTGACATACTATAATTCCGAATTACCTAGGGCCGGTCAGTTCAAAGATGATGATATGTCAAGGCCGTCACCCTAAAAAAAAAACAAAAAACAAAAAAAATAAGAGGTGTGTTACACACATGTACAACATCCGTACCCAACCACCTAAATTGAGGGTTCCGGCTTGTTGTAGGTTTTTGCCTATCGCGAGCCCCTGCCATACGCAAAAACCTACGCCTCCTCAGGATGCAGAACAGAACACTCTCATTTTATTAATATATTACACACTTGTTTTCTTTTCTTCGTTTGTATTTATCAAGGACCAGTGTTGCATACCCCGACGGCCAGCGGCCCTTGAATGGTCCGCTGCCAACCAGCCGAACGGTCGACTGGTCGGCACCTAACGGTCGGTGGTCACCCCCCAAAAAAACTCGGGGTCAGAACCCCTGATAACCCCACCAACACCCCAATAGCGGCCCCCAACACCCTCATACACCCCCCCCAACACCCCCATACACCCCCCCAACACCCCCAAACCGCCCCCAACACCTTCAAGGATGACAAAACAAAAAAGTCCGCTGTAACTTTTGACTGTTGGGTCAGTGTCAGAATTCATAACCAGACTAGGGAACCAATAAGAACAACAAACAATACCATTTGAGCCCAGCAAGGCGGGGACGCCTGTGTCCCAAAGACCGAGTAAGAAAGAGTAGCTGTAATGGCAAACAAGCAGAAAGGCAGGCTGCCAAGCTAGGTCTACTGATAGTACGGTTTCTACCCCTTTGTTGTCCCCACACTTTCTTTACAACACATCTTCACAGGCGATTGCAGTAGAAACGTCCTTTGTGAAGCATAAACTGAAGCAAGGTGACAAAGAACAAGGAATGACAGAGCTAACGGCCTGGTCCTGGTGCGCCATTTCATATTGGCATCCTGTACCAGGTCGATGTCCTGTATTTGACATCAAGGTGGCACGGAGCATAGCACCAAACAAATTGGAAACAAATTAAGCGCAAAAGAAATTGGAAAGAAATTAAAAACAAGGAGTAGCACATTCACCAACCTGAAGCAAGACCTCCAGCGGCTGTAAAACCCTGTCCACTCCCTCCTCGGATATTGTTCCGCGAAGACGATGCCCTTCATGCGCCAGTGGATGAGGTTTCGGTGGAAAAACTGCTAACTGCCTGAACACTTCAGCAATTCCAATGTGTCAGTCTCTCTCTCTCTCTCTCTCTCTCTCTCTCTCTCTCTCTCTCTCCACCTGACTTTCTTAAACCATTTTGTTAGGATAAATACCAGAACATGAGAACACTGAAGGGAATACTTATGCTTCCTTCCCTAAGACTTACACATACCAGCGGCTAAATGGATCCGCAGATCTGAGCCCTCAGTCTTCCTCCGTCCAAGCACAGATTTGAACCCGCGACCTCGGCCTCAGGAGCCAAGCATCCCACCGCTCCACCATTACACCTCAATATTTATAAAGACTTCTTAACATAAGAGCCAAATACTACCACAACCAAAGAAACTCACTACCACAACACATGGACATGACCAGCAAGTTCAAGAGGGAAAGATGGCTAAATTGAAAAACTCACAGCACTTTCCGAAGTCTGGAACAATTTGCTAAAGAATCCGCTCCACCATCATACCTCAATATACTTAAAAGCTGCACTGCTACCTGTACGCACCCCCGTACGAGTACGGATTCGTACTCCCGTACTTGTATGCTAGGGGTCCGGTACGACTTCTTTTTTTCTTTTTTCTTTTTTGATGCAAGGAAAATGAGCAGAAGCGAGATGACAATATCCAGAATGCACAATCACATTGAAAGCCAGATAGTATCACAGTGTCCAGAAAGCAGAATTGCACCAATATAACACCAATGAAGAATCGTAACACTGAAAACCAATATCAATGAGAGCTTGCTCTCGCCACCACTAACATGAGTGTCCAGGCCCTTCTCCCTATTCGGTGCTCGGCGCCCAGCCTACTTACTACACAGCTACTGTCTTCCTACTAATTGACAATGCAGCTGTTGACGTCAGGAGCCCATGAAGTACTTGAAGATGTTGCCCAATGCAGACCATCGCCGATACCAGGTATGTGCCCTCACATCATCATCATCATCATCCTTCTCTCTCTCTCTCCCCTGACTTACACCCACGTCTTCTCCCTGTACACCCGAAGACCACCCCTGCGCCTCACTATAGACCAAGCCCGAGCCAGCTATGGAGGCTGGGCTATGGCGCTGCCCTCAGCAGCGCCCTGACTCACACACGACCGCACGTGCTTGCACCTTGCCTCTGAGCGGCAGCAGCAGCCCACGAGTGTCCGCTCCAGCAGCGCTGTCACTAGCATGCAAGTGCCGAATGCCAGCCCAGGCAGCGAGCTCTTCCCTATATGGAAAGAGCCCGCCTCGATTCGCGACCTGGCTGGCCTGGGCCTCTGCCCAGAAGCTTCCAGTAGGCCCCAGGAGGCTGTGCCTCCGATGCAGCTGCTGGGCCTCAGTTCGGTTGGGCCTCCCAACTGTCTGTGTATGAGACTGCGATTCTCGCCCAGGGCCTGCATTTCCGAAAGGCCTGGAGGGACGTGGAATGTCTTTGCTGCTCGCCCTGTGTTTCCCTCAACCAACTGGCGCGTCACAACTGCTTGGACCCCAAATACGAAATTGACAGCCGAGGGCCTCTCGTGATTTGTCAGGCCCACCTTCACTTAGGGCGGGCACATCTGCAACAGGGGCCCCTTAGGCCTGCCGAAGACTCAGATCCTCGCATTCCCGCCTATTCTTCGATAGTCCTCTGAGAAGTCTTCTAATCTACAGGCATCTTCCCCTTGCGTTCTCTTTCATAGCCTGCAATAACTTGAGGTGCTGTTCGCATGAGTTCTTCTCTACTGAACCACCGATCTTCGCTGGGATCCAGATGATGTCTGAATGTGACATGGTATTGCATTCTCGGCTTAGGAGGGCGGCCTCTGCCCGGCGGTTTAGGTACTGGCATCATGCGATGCTCCACCATTCCGTCCATGTCGATGTCACCATCCATGGTTGGGGGCATCATTGACCGTATGGAGGGAAACTGTGCAGTCTCTGTGAAAGGTGCCAGCTTTGAGGCGTGAAAAACTGGATGTGTACGGAGGTGAGGTGGGATGTGTATCACATAGGAAGGTCCGTCCATCTGATCCCCGACTATGTCTAGGATCTCCCAGGGACCGAAATACTGTGGCATTAGTTTTCTAGAGATTCCCATTTCCTGTCCCAGTTCAGATGACTTTACCCAGAGCCTGTCCCCTACCTGAAAGTTAGAAGCCGTCTGTGTTTGTTCTCAGATGCAATCATAGCATCTTGAGATTTCCTAATGTGTTCAATGGCCTGCTGCAGCATCTGTTTATATTTGACAGCAAATTCTATGCTGCCTGGTGCTGCAGTTGCCTGGTTCTCAGGCAGTAGGAAATCAAGGGCGGAACGGGGCTTCCAACCAAGATGCAATTGGTTGGGAGTCATGCCAGTAGCGCTCTGTACAGCATTGTTGTACAGGCTGGCAACAAATCCTGGCTTGGCTTGATGTAGTGCCTAAATAGGTGTTGCACTACTCGGTTCATTTGTTCCGCCTGTCCATTTGACTCAGGGTGATTCCCTGATGTCATTTGCAGTCTGTCAGTTTTAGCGGTCTCTGGCATAGCTATTAGTCTGGCATACTTAGAGAAGCGGTCAACTATAACAAAGATGTGTCTCTTTCCACTCCTGCTGGTCATGAAGTCCATGGACACACTTTGACCAGGACTTTCAGGAATCGGCAAGGGCTTGATCACTATCTGGAACACAATCTTTTATTCCCTGCTTTCTGAAGAAACAGCAAGCCATTTACCATTGTAAATTCATCGGAGGTTACCTTATTCTTCGCGTGAAATTTACGAATGATCTCAGACATAACCGGATCTTGCTGATAGGCCTCCACCAAGGACCGAGTTACATCCTCAGATATGCCAAACTCAGTTACTAGCGCACCCAGATAATCTGCCCTTCGTGATAGTGCATCAGCCACTTTGTTGTACTCTCCCTTGATTGGATCAAGTTGATAGGCATACATGTCTATCACTTGATTCCATCGTTTGAGTGATCCAGCGCAAAGTCTCGTTGTCAGACCTTAAGTAGAAGAATCTCCCTAGGAGATAAGTGTCTCCAGTGAACCAGCGCTCACTAGACTTGGCCAATGCCTGAAGTGGGGAAGGCAACGTTACCACTTCAGCACGAGTAAGAGCGGCTAACACTCCTACTGGCCTGCGGTATTTCCTTGCAACGTGCTCGCAGAAGCACTGCCAAGGTTCGAAGATAAACCCACCACTGTTGGTGAGCCTACCTTCGTTGTGGACTTCTTGCCTCGGCAAGTTCTAAACGTGCGGCATAGTTGCCACAGTTCATACGCATGCCCTAGCAACTCGATCTTGCCACAACCAAGTTTTACCCAGGCAGGTGTTCCTTGGCCGCCCTAACCCTTGGACCGGCCTACGTTCTACTTCCCGGTCCCCTTAGCATTCTCCTTGATGGCCGCCACGATTCCCCCATCCGAAGTCTCGCTGGCCCCATCCTGCTCTGTCTCATCCCCTAAGTCTGGGAAATCGTCAATCTCAGTTGTCTGACCATCCACAAACATGAGTTGACCTTTCTTCTTCTAGTCTTGGGGAAGTCTCTTTTTCCCACCATTTGTCTGACCCTGATGCGCGGACCCAAGCTTAGCCTCTATGTCTAAGGCTTTCTTGTTGAAAGTAGCGAAGCTATGTTGGTCACTATAGGCCTCGTCCACCAACTTATTCTTGATGTATGTGGGCGGACATCTCAAATAGTCTGTGAGGAGTACCTGCGGGTCATAACGCACACCAAGTACTACGATCAGATGTTCTACGGCGTCTGTGACCCCACGTATTGTCCTGTACCTTTTGGCACAGAGATTGTTGATCGCGTAAGTGGCCTTTTGAGCCCCTTGAGGGTCATCCCACTTGTTGTACACAGTCCGTACGGATTCTTCCAATGTCTGGGCCTGAGCCCAGGTATTGAAGTTCTGACCATAGCCCTACTGCTGCACTAACCCGTTTAACCACTGTGTTGTCGATCCCTCTAAAAAGGAGGCAGTAACTATAACTTCTTGCTCTGGCCTTGTGAGCTTGTGCCTCAGATAGGTAGGCACAGTTCTCACCCAGGTATACAGGTCCTCGTCCTTTTTCCTATCGCCTGAGAAGGGCTTAGGACTCGGCAAAGGAATCTTGGGCATCCACTGCATGGGTTGGATCTGCCCAAGCGATTGCTGCAGTGGATGCATAGCCACTGTGACCAGTTGCTCAGGTGACGATGGCACTGTAGCTGCCACTATCGTCAATGGTCTTGAAGAAGCTCAAGGACCGGACCACTAGTTACTAAAGCACCTGGAGGGGGCATGCCAAACATAGGAGAAAAAGAGGGCCCTACCGGCAACGGCGTCACTGTGGGGACAGCAACCGAAGGGGGAGCTACAGCATAATGAGGCTGCCCCATCACTGGACGAGGAGTCAGCAGTGCAGCCATAATTTGTTTCTGGCGTGCCACTAGTTCGTTCAACACTTTCTGATGAACAACCTGCGTTTCAGCCACTCAAAGAAGCGAGTTACGCAGTACTTGCATTGCAGGATCAAGTGTTGACTCGTCTCGTGCCGCTAATTTGCTCAACTCCTGTCTCCTACTCCCTAGTCTAGCTTTTCTCAAGATAGCCCGCTGTCTCCTCTCTACTGCCTCTCTCAACTGCCACTGCAGCTCATCATGAAGTTCTCTGCTTGGAGGATCTCATAATCCTCCGGTGTGAGTTCAGTCTGTTGGCCGACTTGCAAGCCAACAATCTGACTAATGGAAGCCAACAATCCGACTAATGGAAACCTGAAAAACTCCCTGATTGACACCTGACAAAGAGACCTGGGACAAGGCCTGTGACACTGTGGAGGAGGTATCCATCGCAGCCTCAGCCCGGACCCTAGAGTCCGCTAGTCTTGCTGCTGCAAGTGTCCGTTCAGCGTTGGCTGCCGCTGTCCTAGCCCTCTCTAATGCCGTCCTTTCCCTGGTATCCCTTCGCAGCCTCCTTTCCTCTCCTTAGCCTAATTCCTAGAAGGTAATTGGTCGACTGAGTGCAGCTGTATGAGTAACTCTAAGGGGTTCTACTAGTCTCTCCTCCTCCTCACTACTGCCTGCATCACTCATGAGCTACAGTGTGTGATATCTAAACTAGAATCCACACCGAATCCTACCTCAGCATGACACCCAACCGAGTATGATTAACAACTATCTTCGGTCAGCCTGGAGAGAAACAGATAAGTGGTCAATAACAACTAATGTCAGATCCTTCAGGTAACACTAGTTCTATTTTTAGATTATTCGAATACAAATTGCTATGCAGCAAGGAAGATATTATCCTATCTGCAGCTGTATGTCAGTTGACAACAAGTCCGTACAACTAAATAATCAAAAACAAAAGTTTACTTGTGGAGATGTATGTTGGATGGCAGTTTGTCTAATTAATCCCACAGCGAAGAATTATCGGAATCCCCGCTCTCCCTGTATCCTTCTTGATTGGTCACTTTGTGTCAACGCCCTAAGCATCTGGTTGAGCGGCGTGTCTGAAGGTGTGCAATCCGGCCCACCCCTGTGCCCCAAGTCTATGCCGAACCTACCAGCCCCTGCACGTTGTTTACCCTCACATGCAACGAGTCTTACTTCCGGTTTGATCTGGCTGATCAAGAGGCAGTTTAAGGACAGCCCCCAAGGTCCTCAGGAATCATTTAACGTCGCAGACAGGACGACGATCACAGGCAGGGTTCAACACCGGAACCCGCCAGACATATTTAGAGACGGTCTGGTAAGCGTCCGTTCAAAGGGCTGGCATGCCCCGCATGACCTCTATTGCGCAGCAGCAGATCCAAGGACTTCTGGCAAAGCATGCGTGACTAGTTCCAGCAGGTTGGCATGGTGGCCGTGACCCGAGTGCTTCGTCCGAGGACCTTCAGAGGCTTCGCCCGTCTCCCACCAGCTTGCTGCCCAGGAAGAATGTCGACTCTCAAGGTTGAGCGCTTGTGACACCTCACATTGAGAGGACTCTCAAGACAGAACTCACTTCCTCACGGTACGAAGCAATGGGAGGGTAGATAAGGAAGAGAGCAACGTACATCACAATGCTGCCCCCAACCACAGATTTCTCACCGGTAACCTGATGTGCATTTACGATGACCGGTCTTTGCCTCGGCACAACAAACAGCAGAATGCAGTCCCACCTCGGCTTAAATGCCACATCAGCGAGCTCTCATCAACCAGCGTACACCCCTAATGTCACCACATGGCTTCCTGGCGCGCCCACACGACCCTGGGCCGCCAATCGTTCAACGCCCAAGCCTTGCTACTGCCCCACACCTCATGCGAAGCACCAATCAGCTATTGCGAAGAGCCAATGAAGCGCAGTTCGAACCAGCTCTGATACCAAATTGCAAGGAAAATGAGCAGAAGCGAGATGACAATATCCAGAATGCACAATCACATTGAAAGTCAGATAGTATCAAAGCAGAGTTGCACCAATATAACATCAATGAAGAATCGTAACACTGAAAACCAATGCCAATGAGAGCTTGCTCTCGCCACCACCAACACGAGTGTCCAGGCCCTTCTCCCTACTTAGCACTCGGCGCCCAGCCTACTTCCTACACAGCTACTGTCTGCCTACTAATTGAGAATGCAATTGTTGACGTCAGCAGCCCACAAGTACTTGAAGATGTTGCCCAATGTAGACCATCGCCAATACCAGGTATGTGCCCTCACATCATCATCATCATCATCCTTCTCTCTCTCTCCCCCCTGACTTACACCCACGTCTTCTCCCTGTACACCCGAAGACCACCCCTGCGCCTCACTATAGACCAAGCCCGAGCCAGCTATGGAGGCTGCCCTCAGCAGCACCCTGATTCACACACGGCCGCACGTGCTTGCACCTTGCCTCTCAGCGCCAGCAGCAGCCCACTGCCGCTAGCATGCAAGTGCCCAATGCCAGCCCAGGCAGCGAGCTCTTTCCTGTATGGAAAGAGCCCGCCTCAATTCGCGGCCTGGCTGGCCTGGGCCTCTGCCCAGAAGCTTCCAGTAGGCCCCAGGAGGCTGTGCCTCCGATGCAGCTGCTGGGCCTCCGTTCGGTATCTCCAAACTGTCTGTGTATGAGGCTGCGATTCTCGCCCAGGGCCTGCATTTCCAAAAGGCCTGGAGGGACGTGGAATGTATTTGCTGCTCGGCCTGTGTTTCCCTCAACCAACTGGCGCGTCACAACTACCTGGACCCCAAATACGAAATTGACAGCCGAGGGCCTCTCGTGATTTGTCAAGCCCGCCTTCACTTAGGGCGGGCACATCTGCAACAGGCCCCCCTTAGGCCTGCCGAGGACTCTCATCCTCACATTAACCCCGTTTTGTTTTTATTCTTTTTCTCATATTCTAATAAGAATCTGAAGATGATGTTCAGCCAAACATTGCTTCTTTTGTGCTAGTGCATAACATATTTTCTTTTCAGATTTTTTATTTTTTTTTCTTACGGGCAGTGTTGCATCCATGCCGACCCCAGACCCTGACCGCCGACCGTATCGCAGCCGGACCAGTAGGGCCGACCGGTCGGCGGTCTGCCGACCAGTCAGAAAACAACCATCCACTGAATTTTTTTCAAATCTGAGTTGGGGCTGTCCTGCGCTTGCTGAGTACAGCCCAAATCCGCTGAGAAA
>BFEA01000038.1:4381960-4394561 GCA_003427395.1 Chara braunii
ATTGTGTGTGCTCAGGTGAAGCTGTCGATGGCGCTGGCGAAGCAGATCCTGCAGTCGTGTGTTCCAATGTGTGTGTGTGTGTGTGTGTGTGTGTGTGTGTGTGTGTGTGTGTGTTCTAATGCAACAAAATAAAAAATAAAAAATATACAATGTGCGCACCTGGCGCATATGCGGCCCGCCAGCGTGCACCCCCCAGCGCATCCGCGCGCAGCGCACCGGCCCGCACCGGCCCGCACCGCGCAGCCAGGTGCGCGGCGCACGCCGGTGCGCGCGCACCTCAGGTCCGCGCACCATGCGCTGCGCACAGGGCCGATGCGCCGCAAGTATGATCTCACCTGGATATAAGCACAACACGGCTGGAGTTGGGAAGTACCTCATTGAAACCAGCAGGCACTTCATGGGTAAAGTGAAAGCCTCCTTCAACCAGTGTAACTAGGGCCTTCTGTCTCTAGCCAAGGGTAATCAGCATCCAGTTACATGGCAAAATACCAGGAAGTCAGATGCTGAATAGTGAGCATATAGTGATGAGCACGTACAAAAGCGACAGCAGCAGCCAGACT
This sequence comes from Chara braunii, assembly GCA_003427395.1. Classification (NCBI taxonomy): domain Eukaryota; kingdom Viridiplantae; phylum Streptophyta; class Charophyceae; order Charales; family Characeae; genus Chara; species Chara braunii. The sequence goes on from BFEA01000038.1 coordinate 4,382,521, forward strand.
GCAGAGATCAGGAAGATCTTCGACAAAACTAGAACAAGGGTGCCTAGCTCAGTCGGTACACCCATGAGCTGTTGAAACAGACCGGACTTCGAACCAGATGAAGTCGATGAATGAAATAAAGCCATTCTGAGTTAGCTGGGGCCAGTCAGTTCAGAATTGATATCTCAAAGCTGCTGCCCTTTTTAACAAAAGGGCCAGCAGAATTGCAGCGATGCACCTGATTGCCATGGTCGTGCTTGACTGCTGCATACGAATCCTCAATTGCAGTTACACTCATGTCGTCTTCAAACCCATACACTTGTGTCCCACTTCCACGGGCAAGCCATGAGCCGGCAACATGCAGTTGGGAGAGTGCCTCGAGATATCAAACAATTGAAATGACCTTGACCCAGGTAATTCAGAATGATATTTATTTTGTTCATCTGATTGCATCTGGATTCGAAATTGGGTCTGTAATTCAACAGTTCATAGGGTGTACCAACCGAGCTAGGCCCACTGGTATCTGAACTGCCAACTCTGCAGTGGGCGAATCTTGAATTTCCATCTGCTCCTTGGGATGAGCAAGGCAAAGAGGGGAAGGAGCAGAGGTCACCAGCGCCTTGCTATCTATCGAGAGCTCAATATCAAATGGATCATGAGTTCCAGATCAAAAGGATAGCGACTTCAATCTCAAACCGGTCGAGTTAGACATTCTGACGGAATGTCAATGGATAGGCATGGCGTAGAACCAGGAAACCACCAACGTGAAGAGCCAAAAATAGAATGCAGCGGAAGTTTGGAAACAATCTATCTGACTCGTATGACTACCGCTGAAAACAATCAAATCTCACTCATATGAGTCAGACCACACACAACACACTCATCATAGCACAGAAGGCAGGATGCATGGACGAACGATCCCTCTTTGCACATCACGCATATGGGGGGAGAACCATAGATGACGAAGGGAGAAGAGGACGATAAAATGTGAGAAGACAGGAAGTGAGATGGCCCAGCAACTGTTAAAAAAAAAAGAAAAAAAAGAAAAGAAGATGGCCCAGATACGAGATTCTAACTGATAATAGTCCCTCTCAACCCACAAATGTCTCCCAATACGATGACAAATCCAAGCCTAGGCCAAGTCTCCCTGATAAGAATAGTCGCAAAGTCTCTGATCTCTGGAGCAAATATGGAGAGGAGAAGAATGAGAAGAAGACGAAACCTCTCTCCCTCTCTCTCTCTCTCTCTCTCTCTCTCTCTCTCCTGTCTCTTATACACATCTAGATGTGTATAAGAGACAGGTAAAACCGTAGGCAGAGAGAGAGAAGAGGACAACAAACGAGGGGCTGTGACAAACTGTTTCGTCGGAGTTTCACCGACTCATCAGGAGGCTGAACCCTCAACAGTCTGCAGAATCCCCTCACTGATTACACTGTAAATGATAATCTACCTTAACCAAAATCAAAGTAGACTATCACTCACCCACACCAGATGGAAAACTCTACAGACTGTCGGTTCACACCCCATCACAAGCCAGCAAAACATCCACGAATATATATATATATTGTCACAGAACTAGAGCATGAGCATGTGAAGTAGAAGAAGAAACAAGATGAGCAAAGAAAAGAAAAATGAAAGGAAAGACAGGCAAAGAGACAGACAAACCAGAATGACACTTTGTTTCACAGTATTATTATTTCTTTCAGTCTTTTACAAAAATTATTTACACTGAATCAAAGGATCATAAAACAAAGACACATTGAAATCATTCAGTTTCTCAGTCTTCTTAACGCCTCCTCCACTGTGCCTCTAACGTACAAGGCTCGCCACGTTGATGAAGTTGAGCGCGAGCTGCCCCCATCCCCGTATGCCATAACAGCCCACTTGCACGCTATGGGAAAGAGGCAGAGTGAAGGAAGAGGTGTCAAACACAAGGGAGAGAGGAGCAGAAAAGGAAAATCGATAGGCAGAGGGAGAAAAAATAAAAATAAAATAAGGGTGACACAAACATCTTCTTTCTTTTACTGCATTCTTCTTTCTTTCACAGTTTTGCAGTTTTGGCGAAGAGTCTACCACGTTCATTTTTCAGCACACCTGCACTTCCTTCTTCATTTTTTATTCTCATTTTCACCCTTCGGACTTTTTCTTTGAGGGCGTTAGGGTGCAGGGTACAAACAAAGAAAAACGACACAAACTTATGTTCTTCTTTTACTGCAGTCTTCACTGTTTTGCAGTTTTAGTGAAGGGTTTCCCACCTTTGCACATTCTTGTACACTCTTTTCAGCGCACTTGCACATTTTTGTCAGGGTGCAAGGTACATCTAAGTAAGACCCTCACGACAGATAGGACAACTATCATAAGGATGCGGGCGATGGTAGCAGCCCTCCCGCTGATCTATAGGACGAAAACCATTCAGGTAAGCAACTTCGTCACAGCAGGAACCAGGACGGCTAGCATCGACCATACCTCTGAAGCATGCACGGCAGAGGGCATGCCGGTTGCAGGCCATAACCATTGTGGGGCGTTCACCATCACAGTTAAGTGCACATTCGCTATAGCGCCCAAAGGCACAGATGGGACATACTGCATCTGGATGCAGAGGATGTTCACAATCCGGATACAGGTGGCATCCCTGCCGACATATATATATATATATATATATATCTGTCTATCTATGTATCTATCTATCTATCTATCTATCTATCTATCTATCTATGTTTATCTCTCTCTCCTCCAGGCAGATGCTTGCAGCGCACGGGGGGGAGCACACCGGGGGACAAACCTTGATTTTGGCCCCCATATCGCCGCACATCCATTTTTGTGCGGCCATAAGGCCAACGTTTTTCTTTGCCTTGCCCTTGGTTCATTACTTTTTCAGGCAAGATGCACTATTTTTGCCTGTCCTGTTCGTTTTCAATTTTGTGTTCTAGGGGTCTGACTCCACCACTCTCAATTGGGCGTTTTTTTCAAGAGTGAGGCAAGGCCCCATCAACTCTCCATTTCAAACTCTCAAAATTTGTTTGAGAGTTATAAGATTCCACGGAGAGGACTCAATTTTCCAAGAGTCCTCAGCATGCAGGCTCTTGATTTTCAAGAGAGAGTTGGTCACACGTCGGGACCCAGCTCTGTTTGTCTTCTCATCATCATGCACAACGAAGAGGTGAGAAAACCAAAAACAACAATGTTGTAGAATCCAGAGTAGGTGAAGAGAGGCCTCAAAAACCACGGTTTTCGAGAGTCTGACAACTGACAACTCTCTCGACTGTCAGGTGGAATTGAGAGTGGTGGAGTGTGGCCCTAGTTCACACATTTCGGCAGTTGAAGACAATTAAAGACTTCATCCGCATTAGGACTGGACCTTTTGTTTGTCCACTGGTGCCTGGCCAAGCCCTTGTCCGTACTAGGCAGGCCTAGGTATAGCTGTTGAGGCAGCAGGTGGGCCTCACATCCAGCCCTTGTCCGTGCTAGGCAGGCCTAGGTATAGCTGTTGAGGCAGCAGGTGGGCCTGGCATCCAGTAGGCGCCCACGCCACACTTTTTCTTGGCCAGGGCCACTGGAGCAGGACTTCGGTCACTCCTGGACCATTGGATCGGATTAAGTCCGATGGCCCAGGCGAGCTACCGGATGTAGGGAGTGTGGTCAAGCGCGTGGTAAGCAGTACATAGCTGGGCGTCTCAAGTTAGTCGACTCACAGAGTCAGTTCGTGTTAGTTGCCACCAGGATGCTGGAAAGCAGCATTCGAGTGTGTTAGTGCTAGTAAGGAGAGGACTAGCAAAAGTGGAGGTCTGCTGCAATAGAGGTGCAGGGCAAAGGAGGACTGACCTTAGGACCATAGCTTGGGGACGTTGAACAGCCATTGTCGGGCTTCCACTCTGTGACCTGTGGTGCCTCAAAGCAGCACCTGTTACTGGTCAGTATCTTATTTCACACAGTAAGAACGAGATATGTTCCTCTTGTTACTTCTTCTCTCCATCCCTGCCCCTTCCCCAACTTCAGAGAGAGAGAGAGAGAGAGAGATCAACAAGCTTGGCAGCTATCCTGGGGAGACATCTCGCAGTTCAGATGTCAAAACTGTTTTGGCCCTTTTGGGAGAAAATTTGGAGGCGGAGCTGATTATTATACTTCAGCTTGTTGTATCTCAGCCTCTTCTTTCCCTCGGCATCCATGGGTTTCTTCCCACAATCGTCTATGTAAGCAAGGAGGGAGACATCTCACAGTTCAGATGTCAAAGTTGTTTTGGAAGGAAATTTGGAGGTGGAGCTGAATGGAGGACAGATTATTAGTATTAGTACTTCAGCTTGTTGTATACCGGCCTCTTCTTCGTCTTCCTTGTTCTCTTTCCCTCGTCATCCATGGGTTTCTCCCCGTGATCGTCTATGCAAGCAAGGAGGGAGCTTTCATCTCTGCATGTCGCCCTCCTCAACATCTCCTTGCTGATGACGAGTGCATTGTCTGCATTCTGTTCTCGACGCAATTTGCTTGATTTTAGACTGCCGCAGCATTACATTGTTGCTCCTCTCCACTCTGGTGATTCTTGGGTCTGCACCATACATGCTACCAAGACAGGTAGGTGATAGTTGGACACAACCGAGGTTCGACAAGGTGAAACCAGCGAAATCTTCCCAGACGACAGGACCAGACGTGTTCATCCGGCAGACAAGGGGAAAGGAGCGGGACGGGGTCGCCTCGATGGTTTAGGAACAAGCCGGTGGACGTTAACCCGCTGAATTATTGATCAGAACCATAGCCTAAAATGAGTACCATGGGTGGGCTAACGATGTTCAGAAAAATGGGCACAGCATAGCCTTAGCAAGGGTGGATTCATATTGTTCTTCAGAAAGCACGCAATCCGGAAATGATATCGTCCCAGTTCCAAAGTGACGTCTCTAGGAAATGTTTTCAAACATTGCCACGCCTCCTACCGACTCCCCCTCCCTCACCCTGCATCTCTGTCACCAACACCTGCAGCTAACGCATTCATCATTGACTTCACCCAAGTGCTCAATTCAAACTTCAAAGTCCACATGAAATAGCATTGCCCTCTCCCTGAAGCTGGCCACAGGAGGCCACAGTAACTGGCACCACATCTCGCATGACATTGAGCAAGCTACACCAGCATGGTGTTATGTCCCTCTTGCAATGGCTTAATGTATCCATGAGGTGGAATACGTTGTCTGGATATCTCAGCATACCTATCTGGAGTACACATCCCAGCAGCGCAATCCATTTTTTCAAGCTACACCAAGGCGGTACACACGCTTGGGGTAGTTTGGGAAACGAAGTTGCACCATGTGCTGCAATTACCACAAGTGCTGGCATTACACTCTCACCCTCATGCTGCCTCCGATATTCGCACTAGTGTCAATATGGTGCCACCAATTCACATCAACATATGCAGTGTTGCTGCCTTTGGCTGCTACTCCCAGTGTGGAGCTGACCCCTCAAAGTGCAGCTGTCAGGAGGGCTTTCCCTTGTTGCACTGAACCTTAGTTGATGGTCATGTTGTATCTGTTGATTATGAACATCATCTCAAATGCACTGTTCTTAACAGATGGTCATCATGTTGTTTCTGTTGCTTATGAACATGATCTCAAATGCACTGTTGCACAGTCTATTCTGCGAACAATCTGAGCACTGCTTGAATGGTGAGGTCCAGTGATGTTCTCAATGCACTTGTGACTGGGCTTGACGAGTATATGGTTGGCAAGTATAGGAAGTCTTTGGCCATGCAGCCTCAATTTCTTCGCCCTCTTTCATCTTGTGTTGAGAAATTGCAGCCTTGTTGAGAAGACGTCTTGTCTTTTCTCCTGCATCAACCACATAGACCATGGCCTTCTGCCACCTGCAGCGACATTTTGCTAGTCCCTACGATCACGACATCGCTCCGTCTAGCGATCCGAAGTACGAAATGACAGTTGTTCCATCTGTCTCTTCATTTCGATAACCCTACTCATACCCGCACATTCTAATTTGATGCCAACTTTCTTTGACCTTCGTGCCACCTGTATGGACCTTGGGGAAAGGCTCGAACCCAGATTGTCAAGACATCAAAAACTGTGAGAAATGCTGCTCTGGAAACACCAATTTGGCATTGAACCAGGATGAAACCTGCCCTTCATTGGTAGTATGAGCTTGTTTATCGGAACAAACGCAAACCCAGATTGTCGAGATGTCCTCAAAATGAGTATGTGCTTCTCAGCAATACATATTGCCACTTCGCCACATTTTATGATGCATTTCATTGGTTGGGGGTGGGGGGGGGAGGGATGATATTGTAATGTAGTTCCACTGCCACCACAGCGCCTCAGTAGCGCAAGCAACTTGAAGGAGCGGAAACCATAGCACTGGTCGTTTCCTTCGCTTTCCAAGGTGCACACCTCCATACTCGGGATGTTGGATCACCAACATCCCGTCATTCGGTACCCTTACTTCTGTGGGTGGTATTAGCCAACAGCCTGAGGAGTCTTGCATCTGGAGTGGGTGGATGACAGTCCATTTTGATTTGGGGTCGAAGCAGATTACGGCTCGAAGCAACTGTAGTGGGATCTTCAGTTAGTGGTGCAGCAGCTTCCTGGCGAGCCAGCGAAAGTCCAACAAGGCAGGCAGTCTGCCGCAGGCTCCTGTTTTTGGTCCTTTCCTCTGGTTCTGCATACCGTTCACAAGCCAGTGAGAGCGGAAAAGGCTCATGGGCTATTCGGCTGCTCACTATCGGACTTAAACCGATAACCTGTGGACAACCTTTGAGACCAACTCGTCACAAGTTGCTGATAAACCTCAATGCTGTGCAACAAACCTGACAGTCAATGTCCATGTATGCCAATAGAAGATTCACAGAACAAGCAGTGGAAGATTTGCAGTACCTCTCTCATAGTCAATATGAATCTATGGCCCGGGTGGTAATGCTTAATGCAATCTCAAATTATTCAGGGGCTTTGGGGGGTGTGGGATGCTTCATTGCTTCCCAAAAGGTAATCAATAATGCTGACCTCATTAGACATTTGTTTGCGTACCTGGTGTCAAGAGAAGAAATGGCTTGCACACATCCCCGCGGAAAAGACCCCACTCAATCTTCTTGAAGCTCCCTTCCTTCTGTAGGTACCGCTCGATTGCCGCCAAGTACATTGCTCGCTTCGCATGGTACCGGTAATTGAGAAAATCTTTCTCAAGGAAGCAGCTCTGTCAAGATAACCAAAACAAGACTGTGTTCAGAACTCCGCATGAGCAGCAAAGTATGGGGAACCAGAAAAAGTGGGCGACCAAGATGGGGGACCAAAGATGGGGGACCAAGACAGGGGACCAAGACGAGGGATCAAGACGGGGGACAATGACGGAGGAACAAGTCGGAGGACCGCGACGGGGGACCACAACGGGGCACCAGAAGGGGATGCAATGCAAGAAAAGGAAGGAAAGCAGAGATGAAACAAGGCAAAAAGAGGAGAACAAGTGCCGTGGGAGAACAGTTGCACCAGCTTTGCAACTGAAGACAGGGGGAGAGAAAGGGATTAAGATAAGACAGACGAAAAAGGGGAAACTGTGCAACATCACGAACTCACACTTCATGCCGCAGCACTCCACACATAAGATGCAAATCACACGGTTTGAGAACACAGCGGGAGTTGTCTGCCAATTCAGAGCCTTATACATAAAGCCTCATCTATGTACACTGGCCTGTGGCTGCCACTCTCTCTCTCTCTCTCTCTCTCTCTCTCTCTCTCTCTCTCTCTCTCTCTCTCTCTCTCTCTCTCTCTCTCTCTCTCTCTCTCTCCAGCTGTGGGCGTCGTGTGCTGTTGACTACCCTATTGACTGTCACTCCAGCCTCACTCGATTCTTGACCACATAAGACCACAACAGCGCTTCCGCGGCAATGCTCAAATGCAAATTGTCTTGTCGATTTGCTGCCACTGGACTTTTGAACTTGGCTGCAGTTCCCTATCATGGACTTTTCCACCGGTACTGGTTCCATGACTTGCCGGCTGGGGCCCCCCTTTTGACGCTTCCCGTAGTTATTGGACTTTCCCAGGATTGGGCTGCTAGTTTTGGACTGGAGTGACAAACCTAACAAAACGGAAAGCTGACTGGCCTACCGGCCTCCACTGTAAAAACCTACCTAGTACGCACAAGCCTACAAGATGAGACTGTCGTACGTGGGGCACTGGGACACTGAGATGCATGACATCGTTTTCAAGGGGCGAGGAAAGGGGACAGGAGGCGAACGAGGAGGAAGGGGAGGTGGGGAAAACGGATGGCTGGAGGGAGGGTGAAAAGTGACAGTAAAACATCTGCCTGGAACATCTGGAAATGACCGAAAAGTGGGATCGTGTGAAGAAACCCACCCACCTTTGGTATTTGAATGCACAAATCAACATTTTGCACCGGCTTTGCGATGGTTTGTACCATGAAACTCCCAACAACCTCCACACACTCTGGCGGCTTGAAACAGAAGCCAATCTTTCCAGATGGTGCCTGCAGTCCCAAACCCCTCACAAAGGCACTTGCTATGTTTGCCTCCACCTACATAACAGAGAACAAGGCATCACAACAGACAGGAGCAGCACAAGTCAGAAACATTGATGCAACATGAATAGAACGCATATCCACCTCTGCTGACTTCTCCCACCTTCTGAGAGCTTATTGCCTTTTGAATGATGCGATGGACAACGGATACGCAAAGGTTGTAGAGTATTCAGGTTTAGAGCAACGGTGTCTAGGTGTTAGGGGTTAAATGACTAACGGTTTATTGTAAACGCTGGGTTTTAACTGTTAAGGGTATTGAGGGTTCAGGGTCTTCACAGCTTGTAAAGAGTGTTGAGGTTCACAGTAATGGGTTTTAAGGTATAAACCCTTGACAGTCAGTTCTAGGGTCAGATGTTAACCCTAACGTCAGAGGTTATAGGGTATAAAGGGTTAAAGACTTAAAGTACTCAAAATTGAGCATGTCAGAGGTTAACCCTAACGTCGGAGTATAAGGTATAAAGGGTTAAGGTACTCAAACTTGAGTGTGTCAGAGGTTAACCGTAGCGTCAGAGGTTAGGGTATAAAGGGTAAAGGTACTCAAGATTGAGCGTGTCAGAGGTTAACCCTACCGTCAGAGATTAGGGTATAAAGTGTTAAGGTACTTGCAATTGAGCGTGTCGAGGGTTCAGAGTGTCGAGGTCTAGAGAGATGAGGTAAGAAAGTTAGGGTTTAGGGGACCAATCTTTTAATAACTATCGGTTGCAACAGTGTTGCATACCGTATAGGTGCAGACCAGAACAAGAACCGACCTTTCAATACAAGGTATAAGATAGCACCGCGGAAGACTTAGATACCAGTGATCCGAACAATCAATGTTGTAATGCAGCCCTGAACATACATCATCATCATCGTTTCATAGTGTGAATGGGTCTGGCGCTTCACACAGGAAGACAGCGCCAGCCCAGAACATGCACAGACGAGGAGGAAGGGGATAGACGAAGAGGAGGGGGAAGATGGGAATGTCGTCAACACCAAGTCTTCGGCACAAGCCCAAATAGTCCCTCGTCGAACTGTCTGAATCCCAAATGTCAAGTCTGGATCCAATGTCGTCAAGTCTCAAGTCACAACTCTGTCTCCCTCCAGTCTCTTATACACATCTAGATGTGTATAAGAGACAGCAACCATACACAGACGAAGAAGGAGGGGTTAGACGAAGAGGAGGGGAAGATGGGAATGTCGTCACACCAAGTCTTCGGCACAAGCCCAAATAGTCCCTCGTCGAACTGTCTGAATCCCAAATGTCAAGTCTGGATCCAATGTCGTCAAGTCTCAAGTCACAACTCTGTCTCTCTCTGTCGTAGTCTGAAAAGTCAGGTGGCGAGAGGGTGAGAAGAGAAGGTGGACTTAGAAGAGGAAGAAGAAGAACCCTCTCTCTCTCTGTGTCCAGTACTAACCTGTGAAGTTGGCGCCTTGATGCAGGTACCACGAAGATGGAGCTGGAGCGATGGCGCCACAGGTAAGTTACACTGGGCTCCGGGCCATTTTCAGGCCCTCATTGTTTCGACCTGCTCCTAAGACTCAGGCATGGAAACAGGGATGCGGAACATGCCCAAAATAGCCTGTTCCTCACGTACTCGAGCAGGAGCTGCAGCTGCAGCCCCTGCCTCCCTTCGGCAGGCTCAAGAGGCACACCCGTAGTACATAGGAGGTTCCCATGCACTTCACGGGTAGGTAGTGTCAGTAGGCAGAGGTAGTCTTCAGGGATTCGGCCGCAGCACTCAGGAGGAGCGCTGCAGTAGTCTTCAGCGCTAGGCAGTAGTGGTAGCGTTAGCTGTAGTCTTCGGCGCTGGGCGCCATAGCTGTAGCTGTAGTCTTCAGCGCTGGGCGCTGGTAGGTAGTAGATCGTAGAGTGGGAGAGCAGGCTGAAAACTCTGGGTCTGAAAAGACCCAGAAATAGGCTGAAACGAGGTGGGGCCTGCAGGCCCTCGTTTTTCAGCATCCAGGCTGAAATGAAYGGGGCCTGTAAGCCCTAAGTTTTAGGCTTCTAGGCTGAATGTCCGGGACGGGCCCTGTAGGGCCCGTGTGGCTACGCAGTATGCCACACCCCCCCCTCCTTGAAGAACCGAGCTTACCTGCGAGGGCGAAGCTGTCTGTCTGAGGGAGGGACCACAGTCCGGGTGGGAGGGGCCGGTCGTGAAGCTTCGTGAGCTAACCTGCGCTTTTCATAATGCGYGTAGATCAGCGGTGCGGATGCTTTCAAATCTGCGCCTGATATCCACCGAGTGTCGTCGCGATCGCATGCTTTGAATGTGACTTTATACTGYCGCGGCTTGTTGCCGTACTTGCGATCGGAGATGACGCGGTCAACTTCCTGATGGCCATCCATAGAAGGAGGGTCCTGCGATCATCGGTCCGGAAAGTCGTCGCTCTTGGCTGGCGTGTAAGTTGCCAGCTTCGAGGCGTGGAAGACCAGATGGACCGTCAGATGCTCTGGAATGTTGATCACAAATGAAGGGCCATCGGGCTCATCGCCCGCGGCTGCTGTCACAGACCAAGGTCCAAACCACTTGGGAAGCAGTTTGCGTGAAACATCCTGTTCCATTGCAAACTCTTACGCGGAGACCCAAACCAGATCACTGGCGCGGATGGGACATGGTACGCGACGCCTGTTGGCTTGCTGCTGCATGCGGACTTGAGCCTTTTGCATATTTGCGCGGGCTTGAGTCAGCAATTCTCTGTACTTCCGGACGAAAGAGGGAGAGCAGGCAGCGTCAATGTCGGCTGGTCGAGGGAGGAGAAGGTCGGCGAAGATCCGGCCTTTCCGTCCACCGTGGTGCAACTCGAATGGAGTCACGCCGATCGCCGGATGCACCGAAGTGTTGTAGGCGAACTCGATGTCGGGGAGGCGGTCAACCCAATCTTTCTGGTCCGGACGGATGAGCGTACGAAGCATCATTTAAGCGGTCTGATGTGCCCGCTCCGTCTGCCCGTCTATCTGAGGGTGTCGAGACGAACTTGGTTTCATTGTTGTGCCGGACTCCTGCATGAGAGCAGTCCAAAACACCGACATGAAACGAGTGTCGCGGTCGCTGACAATGTCTTCTGGTACACCTGGCCACAAATCCAACCAGTGTGCAGGAGGCGTGCCAGCTCGGGAGCCGTGGAGTAGTACTTGCAAGGGAGAAAACGCGCGTACTTACTCAATCRGTCCACAACCGTGAGGATGCCGTCGTGCCCGAGCCGTTCGCGAGGAAACGGACCGGTGACGTCCATGGCAATGGAGAGACCGGGTTCCCGTGGGATAGGCATCGGGTGTAACTCGCCGTAGGGATTGCAGTTGCGGGGTTTGCTGCGCCGGCAAACATCGCAAGAGTCGCAATACCGAGTGACATCGGTAATGAGGTCGGGCCATCGGAATCGTTGTCGAAGTCGTGCAATAGTGCGGTTGACTCCGAAATGGCCGACGAGTCGTGAATCATGGTACTCGCCGAGGAGGCGAGTCCGAAGACGACGGTCGCGTGGGACACATAGTAAGTCCTTGCCTCTCGAGTGGAGGAGCAAGTACCCGTCGGCAATGCGGTAATGGCTGGCCGGCGGGTGATCCGAAG
>BFEA01000038.1:4420747-4432290 GCA_003427395.1 Chara braunii
TGTGTGTGTGTGTGTGTGTGTGTGAGAGAGAGAGAGAGAGAGAGAGAGAGAGAGAGAGAGAGAGAGAGAGAGAGAGAGAGAGAGAGAGAGACATGGAACAAAGGGAGGAACATTGACCTTCGGCAACGTTGTCCGTGGACGTCCAAGGCGGTGGTGGGTCACAGTAGCTGAAGAACGCACTACACGATGGATTGCGGTCATTTGTTTTGCGCGGCAACTTGAAAGTGTATAGGGTTTGAATTCAAATTTTTAGCGCCTCCCTATTGGAGGGCATCTCAAAAAGATGCATCCCCCACAGAAGGGCAAATCAGACAGGCAATAGGGGAAATAGGACCGTCGGTCCGGTAGGGGCATTTCAAAAAGTTGTGTCGTTCACTGACAGGGGTCTGTACGAAAGTTCAGAGGCTCAGAGGCAAATCATAGTACGTAGGCCGTCGGAGGGGCAAATCGCAAATAAATGCAAACTTCATGGGTATTTTGAAATCTTCCCAAATAAGAAATAATATATATATACATATGCACATTTTTTTTTTTTTAGCGATCAATTTTATTTTATTTTTTGTCAACGATCCATCCTTATTTATGTGCACTTTTAAATATGAGTGGTCTGGTGGAGATGATGTCATGATGACAATCGCTAGTTAGTGGGGAGTCATTTTATACGTTGGAATTGATACTTTGGATTTTTGTTTTTTTAAAGGCGAACTACATGGGAGTCACAAAAATGAGTTACAATTGCACTATGGGTCAAGACACTGTTTTGAATTACAGTTTAGACAATGTATACAACCCAGTTTTTTGACCAGGTAGGAGGCCTGAAGTTCGATTGCAAACTGTATCTTAACCCATACTGAAATCATAACTCGTTTTAGTGACTCTACTTAAGTTAATCCTTTTATTTTTACCTAAGTTATATTCTTCTTTCAATTTCACCTTTAACTATCTACCTACCACTACTTTTAAGCTTGTACAGGGGCCCCGTGCAAGCACAGTTGCCTCTCACAATTAAAGGGATGCATGTTGCCCCCCACCCTAATCGGCGTTAGTCAAGGAGTAGGGTGGGGCCGCCTGCGTGGAAGGTTGGTTAACACAAAGACCGTGCATTTTGCCAGCAGTTGCGCCTCCCATCTACTTCCGCAACCCTCATCCAATCATAACAGTGACTTTGGCCAACACTCTCCTAAATACCACACACAACATACTCACGCTCATACTCAAACCCGTGTTGGTCATAGACCCTTCTTAGAATCAGATCCCACAGTACTTTCACCACGTAAAACAGTGAGTTTCACCAGATCCCACAGTACATAGAGGAAACAGGGCGCATCGGTATTTTTGGAAGGATATGAAAATGACTTCTGTCGTAGCAGTCAGGGAGCGACCCGCGGTGCGAAATGCTCTCTGAAATTCCAAGAGAACAGAGTTCATACCCTTCCCCTCAAAAGAAGGTGTTTTTTTAATAGTTTTTTTACTTTTTTGGTCGTGTCGGTGTGCCGCATGTAGAATGTCGGTGGTGCTAAGTGTTGCATGCCAAAAAAGGTTGGAATGGGACAGTAATAGGTCCCATCCACATAAATTTGTCGCCTTCCTCAAAAAACATCCGGCACCACCGGAAATGTGAAGTTCCTTTTGTTCTTTCATGTGTCATCCGCCGCGGTTCCTTCCTTTGCGTTACTTTTACGAATCCCTAATTTCCAAGTAATGTGGGTTTTGACCCTAATACCTACTAGCTTAGCGCTTGCAGTGCAGGTGGTGCGGACTACATCTGCATAACAAACTACCGAAATGGTAAAGGAAGTACACACACAGACTTAAATGAACTTCTTCTCTTTCAAGTTGTAAGGGGGGGGTGGGGGTGGGGGTTGTCGGACTTGCATCCATGTTCTGCTTCATAAAAATTATACATGTATGTTAAATGGACTTTTTTCTTCTAAGAAAGAGTCAAGCTGCGTAGCATCGTGTTTGCATTCGGGGGCGAACAAGAACATGTTCACCCGAACTCGAACGAGCGCCCAAAACCCGCCGAACGCAAATATAAAAAAATATAAAAAAACAAGTCCTCATAAAAATCTGAAATATATATATGTCATCTAAAACAACAGCACAAACACCTTTTACCTTGGATTCATGTTGAAATTCTTATCCAGCATGAGTAAAAAATAAAAAACGGAAACGCATCAATTTAGACCCGCCAGTCACGAACGGTCGCTGCCTCTCTGTAGAACACGACCCTAACCCATAGGACCGAGGGTTTTTCAGCTGTCGGGAGGACTGGCGGTTTAATCACACGCAACACCCATACAACAGTCATTAAGAAGTGCGCATGTTTTTTTTTTTCCTTCTAATAAGTAGTTAAAAATATACTTTTTTTTTTTCAAGTTGCGTGCATGGTGTCTAATGTCGGACTTGGATCCATATCTCACTTCAACACACATAAAACCCCGCACCGAATAGAGTGGAGTAGAGTGGAGTAGAGTAGAGTGGAGCCGAGTAGCAAAGAGAAGAGTAGAGCAAAAAAAAGTAGATAAGAGTAGAGTAGCGTAGAGTAGAGTAGCGTAGAGAAGAGTATCGTAAAATAAAGTACTGTAAAGTAGCGTATCGTAGAGTAAAGTACTCTAGAGTAAAGTATTGTAGAGAAGTGCATTGTAGAGTAGTAGTGTGTCGTAGAGTACAATATCGTATAGTATTCTATCGTAGAGAGTCGTGGGCTGAATCATAGGCTTAAGGTTAGGGTTGGACCTTTCGAGAAAAAAAACAAACAAAAAAGGTATGGGCCTAAAATCTTGGTTTTAGGCCTCGACCCGTGTTTTGGACTTGAGTCTTGCCTTGGACTGCGCCTCGGGCCTGTGCATTTCCAAAAACAAAAAAGTGTTTGAGTCTGGGCCTGGCTCTAGTCCGGCCTCAGAATTTTTAAGAAGGGGAAAAAAAAAAGGTCTGGGCTTAGGCCTATAAAATTTCGAGAAGTTAAAAGCGCGTTGGGTTTGGCCAAATGGGCCGATGATACTGACCCAACAGCGTGGACCTGAATCCTGGACCTGAATCTGGCCCAGGGCCTAGGGTCGGCAACTTTGGTAATTTTCACGCTAAGAATAATAATACACATGACAATCTGAAAAATTGCAATTCTGTAGATTGTGATCTCCTGATGAAAAATATCCAAAAAATTTTAAAAATTATTTTTGACTGTGGAATAATTGTTGCACCGTTTTAGGGAATTCACCATTTTTGCCACTCTGCCATGTGTCGGCCAAGGGAGAAAGTAGTGCAACTTCATTGATTTTTCACATTAAGAAAAATGCGTGAGAAAAATTAAAAAATTGCAGGGCCTACTGATTTCGTTTTGACCTTTTCATTTAAAATATTAAAAATAAATAAATCATTTCGACCGTGAAATAATCACGGCGTGAATTCGACAGTTTTAACAGAAAAATTCCCACGAGACATGAAAGTTGAAAAAAAATTCCATAAAAAAAAAATCCTTTATATTTATAAATTATCATTCCAATGTTCGTCCAATTTGAAAATTTACACTTTTACTCTATAAGTTCCCGTCTAAATGTGAGCTTTCCCTTCCAACCACATCTATTTTTTCAAGATGGAATGAAAGTCTGGACGAGTTTATGAAATATTTTAATTAGAATTTCATTCAACTACAACAAATATCTTCTAATTTAGATTGGATTAACCTATTTATGACTGAAAATCCTTACTTAGAATGACAATCCAATTAAAATATTTTATAAAATCATCCAGACTTTCATTCCATCTCTAGCATGCAGTCAAAATAAGAAGGGATACCCTATTCTCGGAACGAAAGTTTGCAAGTAAGATGAAAAATTTTAAAATTGGAATGACATTTTTTAAGATGGAATGAAAATTTAAAATTTAGATTGTAATTTTACTATACAAATGATTATTTAATTCTAGAAAATTTTTCCATTGTTTTTTATTTTCACCACTATGCCATGTGCCTACCAACAAAAAAGTACTGTGTCTTCCATGTTTTGTTTACCTCATAAGAATGTAAGAAAAAATATGAGAATTTCAGTCCATAAATTTTATTGTGATAATTCTGGGAAAAAATATTATAAAAAATAATAAAAACTGTTTTGGCTGCAAAATGCATCGCATCGGCAATTCGACATATTCTTCATTTTTGTCATTCAACCGGTTTTCCACACTCTGCAAGGTTACGGTTTAGACACAAAGACATCCTGACCTGCCAGCTGCATGACACAGGATACACTTTAAACCACTACTGCCTCCGATCTTGAATTTCACTGGATACCGAGTTTTGCCGATCCTGGGTATTTACGTTCATGAAAGAACAAAAAAATGAAAAAAAGAAGGAAAAAAAAACCGTTGTCGAGCGCATCGGTCCGGCACCACTCAGAGGGAGCGTGAGACCCTCCCGACCTCGTCACGTAGGAGTCATAGCATACATCCCGTTCCAGTATATACACGAAGCTTTCATAAGCCTCTCTGGCCGGGTGTGCCAGAGGCACGACTACCTCCACCTTACGGGAGCTGTCACCTCCCTGCGGTGGGCGTATCCCCGCCGAGCTACCATTCCACAGTATGAAAGCTGATCAACTGCAATCGCAGAGGTGGGCCAGCCGAGGGCGTTTCTCGTTCGCTATAGCATAAGGGGTACGTGCGGTACTACGCCTCTATCGGACCCGCACGCGAACCGGCATCTCGGGGAGCTGAGGTCCCAAGCGCGGGTCGTCGCCGGTCGACTAGGACGTATCCCACACGCCACTCGCACACCACTATAAGGTACATAAAAGTAAAACACACACACACACGCACACGAGTATTGAACGACGCAAAGGACGTACAACGCGACACGCTCCTAGTCCCTTAGTATCCATCCCATAACTTCCTGGTGCGGGAATCGGTTGAGCGTCGTGCACGAGACTTGATATAAACCGCGCGGGCGTAGGCCTTCTCATATTGACTAGCAATGCCAACGCACATAAGCAGTCGCGAAGATAGCGTATTATGCAGTGAGCGGTCCCTCGTGGATCCGAGTACCGCTTATGACACTTACGTGTCAGACTTGAAGTATCGTGAAGGTTCAGCCCTTCACGACATTGCACGGCTGAAGGACTAGCCGTGCGGCCGCCGCGGCACGTCCGGCTTTCGGCCCGAGTGCCCTGGCGGTCAAGGCAAATAGGCTCTACCCGAGGGGGGTCCCCTTCAGTGCAGGGCCTAGGACTTGGGATGTCCTGGACAAGGAACTTGAATCCCGGCCCAGGACCAACGTCCGATTAACAATCTTCAAGAAACACTTATAAAAGTAATGGGGACATCCTTTCTCTACTAGCCCAACCCCTGATTAACTCCTTAGCAAGCGGACCCTTTCAGGCCACACGAGTACCCTACATAGGTACGCATACATACATATATATACACATATATACTCATATGGGGATGAAAATGTGACGATCACATCTCACAATCATAGTGAGCCTCCTCATAGCCATACATATATATAAGGTCGCAGGGCAGTCCAATCCAATAATCCAAGTCACTGAACATACCTGCAATCACATCAAAGAGTCAAGCAGAAGTCCATACACTACACGGAGTCAACTCCAACCAATCTCCATGCTCATACCCTTCGCCTCAAGCCCCAACCACCAGTCAACCAACCTTTAGTAAATACTCAGTACCTTTGTTAAATGACCATTCAATAAAAGTCCGGGTGAAACCTTAACAAAACAGAGAAGATCACCAGGGCTGAAACCTTTTTTGGTTGAGTAAGGGGAGTGGGTTGAGGTTGGAGTCGTAAACCAATGAGTCGGCAACCGGCTTGTTATCAGTGATAATAGAAGGTGATCCTTACAGGATCAAAGCTGAATCCAGCCTCCGTCCTGAAGCGACTTGATGCAAGGGACCTGTGACACAATCCAGGCTAATCTCAAGCTAAGTCTACACGCTCAGGGAGAGTAATCTCCACATCCTAACCCTATTCGAGCCGTCATATCTAACCAAGTCTAGGTCCACCTCTAGATAGCACTCAGTGTAAGGTGGACCTCGCCGTAGCCTCCCCTACATAGGTCGCCACTTGTCCAAATATAGGCTAACTCCTCTAACTTAGGAAAATTTCAGCAGCGCTTCCCGTAGGAAAAGTGACATCGCAGAAAATATACTAGTCCAAAAAGTCAGACTTTGGATCCCAGAAAGTCAAATTTGTCTAACTTTCGGACCTAGCAAAAATTTGGGTAGCATTTCTTTTCAGAGAGGAAGGCCTCCCAAATCTATATTAAGTCAGACTTGAACTTAGACATAAAGTCTTAGTCCTGTCACGACAAAATCTCAACCAACTTCTTAGCTTTGTAGAAATTTCGGCAGCGCTTCCCGTAGGGAAAGTGATAACCCAAGATTTATACAAGGCAAAGTTTGGGACCTGACAATGACTTTGACCCTTCAACGCCTCATTTTGGCTAACTTCCTAAATTAGTAAAAATTTGGGCAGCACCTCCTTTAGAAAAGGAGGCTCCCCAGATTCTTACTAAGTCAAAGAAGTCATCAAGACCGAATCCTGAAAAAGTCAAAGTTTTGACCAACTCCTTGATTTTGTAAAAATTTCGGCAGCGCTTCCCGTAGAGCAAGTTGCTTACCAAGATTCATACAAGACCAAGTACGAATCAAAAGATCCCCAAAAATGCAAAAATTGATCTAAGTAAAAAAAAACGGGCCAAGAAAATGCAGGAAATGACTCTAACTCCTATGACTCTAGCACGTGGCGAGCAACTATAACAACTACCTATCAAATTCAAACTCAGACTAAGAAGTGACATCACTTAGTCACATGCAGGCCAAACCACAGACATGCATTCTCTCACCATCCCCAAGTTACCTTAGCAAGTCTTTCAATGATTTATCCCTTATACCCAGCTTACCTAGGGCATAAGGCTTAAACCACCCAAACTTATGGAACATGTCTAACCCAGCCAAGAAGTATACACAAACACAGGGCACAACAACTTTTCTCTTCTTTGGGCATATGACTAGGCCACCCTAGCCGCCCTGAACTGTTTAAGTATCCAAGGTTTATATAATTGTCTTAACTTAGTCTTTTGAGGTAGCATATAGCTGAGCCGATCATCTTCAGCTCAAGACTCAGCCTGCCCCTTCGTACCACAAGTTTATTCTTAGTTAAGTACTCTCTTCAGTTGATGATAAGCTATAGTCAGGCCACCCAAACTTATGGAACCCTGCCTGACTAGCCTGTTCATAGATAGTATAATAGTAAAGTATATCAAAGTTATAGTCTTCCGGTTCCAGCATGTACGAGGCGTTGGACCAAGACCACCCAAACTTATAAAACATGTATTGGCCCTCAGCCTGGTTTATTTCTCTTAACCCAAAGTAGGAAGAGGTAGAGCCACACAAACTTATAGAACATGCTCACCTCCTCGTTCAGAAACCAAAGAAACTGTCAAAAACCCTAAGTAAACAAGCCCGCCAGACTACCCAAACTTATGGATTTGACTGACTCCTGAAAAAACAATCACATTCAGCCCTCACAAGTCAGAGCAACCAGACCACCCAAACTTATGGGACATGTCTGGATTTCCAGGCAATACAAAAAATTAAACACATTACTGGGCCTTCCCAAACTTATGGAACTGGCCCAGCCTTTGGTTGACCCAGTCAAACTTCATGCAATACTGTCTTTCTCCCGCCCTTCCCCCAGATGCAATCCCACAATCTGCTTTCAGTCAAGTAAAAAAACTGAAACTGACATTATACATGCGTTCCTTTATGTAGTCTGGTTATGTCATGAATAGAAAGCAACAACTATAGGGACCGACAAACATACATCAATCAACCATAGGGGGACATGCAAACATGGGTGTAGTGGGGGTATACAAATAGAAAGAAGTTACCTGGTGGTTCCCTGCCTCCAGAACCTCGCCTAGGTTCCGACAGAGCTCCCGCAATCGGTGGGCTGACTCCCCACAAAGTCTTGATGCGGTCCTACGGGTTGCAATCCCGCCTGCCGCCTTCCTCCCGTAACCAATAGGCTAGACTTGGAGTTAGGAGGGCAGAAAAAGAAAAACTTAGACTCTCAGATCCAAGAGGGGTGCACTCAAACTCTCATGAGAGGGCCTTGTTATCTTCGATCGCCTGAGGGCCCCGCAATGGCAGCCAATGTAACAGCTTGATCAAACCGGAGTCAACTGCCGAATCCGATCGCCGAATCCAACCCCCTGACGATCTCCTAACTCGCAGCACTAACCCCCCAGTTGTCCGGTCTGATCACCTTCCTGCCTCACTTCCTTCCTCAGCCCAGCCAACCATAGTCACTCAACAGCCTGTAGCAGCCCGCAGATGCAGCCGTAACGCAAGGCGGTGGACACTTGGAGCAGCAGCAGCATCCAGTAGCAGCGGCGGCTACCGCCCACACACCCAGCAACAGCACCTAACAGTGGCCATTAGCAACTGCAGCAGTCCACAACAACTACTAATTGTACACAACAGTGGTACACAGCGGCCAGCAGTCAACCAATTGGTAGCGAAATGGCAGCAACCATCTATGCGTAGCCAATTAGAACCACCAGTCGTGTCCAGTCCATGACGGCAACAACCGCTCGCAACGGCCACTAACCGCAATAGCTGTTTGTATTCAGATGGCGGGCAGCAGCCGTCAGCAACGATACGCAGCCTGGCCGACCGAAGGAGCTGTGGCCCACAATGACCACAGTTTGTAGTTAATTCACATACGCAGTAATAGTACCCACGGGTCAACAGCGCACAGTACACCGCAGCAGTCCCTCCCCCATATACAGTAATAGATCAGGCAGCCCGCAGTAATCAACCGCAGTCAACAGATGCAACGGTATTCAGCAGCAACTGCTTGCCGCAGCCTGCATCAACCAATGGTTGCTAGTAGCCGTTCGTACGCAGCAGCAAACACCAGTCAGCTCGCACAGTTCGCCACAACCTACATCAGTGCGTAGCAGCTGTTCCATCAGCAAGGCCCAGTTGTGGCAAGTACAAACACAACTGGGCAACGGTGTTGCTGCGCTACCAGCTGGCAAGCGCACATGCGCTCACGGGCGAGCAAGATACACGCAGGCAGCCATAGCTGAGATGGCCTGCGAGGTACTGGATGGGGCGCATGGTGGTCCTTAGGTGCGCAAGACATCTGTGTATGGGGATCTAGGTTGTGAGTGATGCGAGAGACATACATGGTGCTTGAGGCGAACGACATTGGCCGAGATCTACTCGTACTTTGGGGAGCTGTTGACGTTGTTACGAACTATCTTTTGTAATCGCGCGACTTTCTGCGCGAAGATGCTTTGGGGGAATCAAACGGGCTGGTTGGGTGAAGAGCGTAGGGACAGGTCGGCCGGGCGGGTTGCATGGATGCCCTCGCTTCTTGTTCGTATTTCTTTAGGAATTCGTTGGACTCGAGCCGGGAAGGTCCTGTGCCGACGATTGGGTGACCGCGCATTGGCAAGCGCGAGAAATAATTGTTGCCATAGCTTCTTTCTTGTTCTACTGTCAGCACTGGGAATTTTGGCGCGATCATCGCGTGGGCATATTGTTTTTGAATTTTCGAACTAACATCCAGCCCCCGCGGACTCTCAAAATTGTTTTTCTTTCGGAAGTTCTTTTTTGTAATTAGGAGTTCGATTAGGAATTTAGGTACCTTGCAATCTGCCTGCACGACGCTTCTCGCTTGCGCGCACCGTGCCTCGACAAGATCTAGGCTCTGACCCTTGCGCCTTGATCTTGCGCCTAACTGTAATTTTTGGCGGGCGCAATTGTAACTGTAATCTTCTTGTTCTTGATGATTCTTTGTATTTTCTCTTTTCCGCCTCACCCTCGCCCGAGCATACACATCTCTTTCTCTGTCCCGATGTTGCATGACTGGATTAATGCGTGGAGAGTGGTTCCATCCCCCACGCCGCGGCCTAGCCATGGAGACGTAGACACCTCCTCCTTCCTTCTGTTTTGGCATGATCTTGGATTTCTCGCGCAAGCATGCATGCTATAAATTCCGCAAGCGCGATTAGTTTGCTCTCTCTGAATTCAGAAGGTTAGCGCGGTCAGTGAGGATTGGCTAACGAGTAAGTTGGAAGGTGATCAGAAGTGAGTCGGGCGATCCGACGAGCTAGTGCCGCGTAAGCGGGGTTGACGTGTGGGCCACGACGGACTGTGGTGCACGGGCGAACTTGGCTTGCGTGCTCGGACTAAGCGGGGTGACGACTTGGTGTTCGTGCGAGGCGACGGACTGCCCTCATCGGAGGTGATGTAGTATTAATATAGAGCATATGTGTGTGGGACGGTGCCTTTTTCCAACCATCTGTATAATTTTTGATATCAACCTTGGTTAGATTGAATCTTGTTTTGGCAATTTCATATTTCCTTGCGAATCGTTTCAGATTTTCTGTTTATGGTGTGTTGTCGAATGAACTTGCGCTCTTCTCTCACCGCTCCTCAAGTAATCTCAGGATGCTAGCTTAATTTAAATTTCACCACTTTCTATTATCCATTTTGCGCTCGGGTTGGGTACGCTTGTCGTGCATATGCTTGATTTGCCAGCCTTCGGATCCTTTGTGTGGGATGGTGTATTTCTCTCCCTCGTCTAGGTAGTTTAGACAAGTGGCGTCGGCCATATTTTTGGGAAATGAAAGAACTCCAACACACGTGTGCATGACATTCCCTCGTTCCTTTTTGGATTTAAAGGAAAAGTATGACAGAAACTCGACGGTTCTTGCTGAATGCTTTGACTAATAAGTAAATAATTGATTCAAAAGTGTGATGGCCCTCTAATTGCGCCCCCCCCCAACCCGATGTCTGTCTTTGACACGCGCACTCGAATGCGTAAGTGCCACAATTCGAGCTAGCATGCTGACTAATCAGATAATTGCCTGCCTGGAGAACAACCAGCCGATCCGATCCGATTGATTACAAACATGATCTTGTGCATCCACGTGTAAGAACTGCCATTTCGTCAAAATGAACATCTTTTATTTTTTGAACGAAATTGAAACCGAGTTTTTTGACCGAAAACTCGTTAAAATTTGTTGTTCCCGAGGGTCCGGCGTTTGTAAAATGCTGGACCCCCTGGCTATACATGGCCCTAGCTTGAGACCAGGTACCTACAGGCAGTCCTGCCTGGAGGTGCCTGGTTTCAAGCTAGGTCTATGTACAGGGACGACCCGTCCGTACTCCCATATGACCATATGCACAACATATTGTTTTTTTTATTTTTTTTTTATTATTTTTTTTTATTTAATGTTCGCGGACCGCGGCCATGGCCGAGGGGTCGTGGCCTAGGCTGCAGCCGCGGCGTACGGTGTCCGTGGCTGCTTCCGGGGGGGATTTATAGGCCCTCAGCGCCCGTACGGTCCATCCGTACGAACTTTGGGCCCTCCGTACGTGAGAAGAGGTTAACAGAGCCCTAAATTTTCAGGATTTTTTCAGGGTTATTATAACAAACGTCCCATACCTTTTACGCCAGACTTGTCACCAGTCCATAGAGTGGACACCAAATAAACCAACAGCAAAAAAAAAAA
>BFEA01000038.1:4481671-4515294 GCA_003427395.1 Chara braunii
GTCATGGAGAATGGGTAGTAGAGGGAGGAGTCCGAACCTTTGTAGTGAGCCCCCGGCTGGATGAACTCACGACCAGCTGGTTAAAAGAACGTACAGTTACAATTATTTTCCAAGGAGCTGCGAGAGACCTCCCGATGCGAGTGAGGGAAGATTTAATTAGGGCGTACGAGAATGGGTGGTACCGACAACAAACGTTTGAACGGAATACTGGTCGTGGGAGAGTACACGCTGAGGGTCCAAATGTCATCTCATATGTTGCTAGATCTAGAGAGGTGGCGCAGTGGCTGGTGGCGAAAGCTGAGGACACCATCTCTATTCGTGGAGTCGAGTACGCCATGCACTTCAAGCCATGGATGACGAAGTCAGAGTTGGAGGAAAGAAAACGCCTAGAAGATGAATCCAAGTTCTGGGTGATGGCAATTCGTGTACCACTTCGCGTCATGTTCCACGTGGACAACATGGTGGAAACTTCCATGGGCCGAGTAATCAAGAGCCCTCCGCCGGAGCAAGATCGTACAAGACCCAAACTAATGAATCTGAAGTTTGAATTGGAGAAAGAAGAGGAAGATAAGTTTGAACCGGAACTTTCGATGTGATTGGGGGAGGAGGTTTTCCGGCTGAAGTTCGTATGTAAGCACACCCCGTATTGCGATAGATGCCGTTGGTGGTTTCACACTTCATTAGATAGTTGTCCACGAGAAGGCGAGGAGGAGGAAACGACAACTCAAGGGGAAGGGCGATTTCGTCAACAACCAGTAAACCGGCACATCAAGGAGGCAGCGAAGGAGGACACAAGGGGAATGGCTACTCCAATTTCGAGAGATAGGTACGGAAGATCCCAAGCTGAAGGGTTTCCGGCAGGTTACGCACGCGGGTCCGACCGCCAAGCAGCCGGTAGTGGCAACGGAGTTGTCCGCTCGCCCGCCCATCAACATGGTGACACAAGGGGCAGAGGTCGGCAAAACCAAGGCTCTGGTTCTACCCACCCCCTCATGCCATTGAGTGGGCCGGCCCGGGGTTTCCAACCATACGTCCCGCGGTCGGGAGTGCAACCCGGCATCAACCAACATCATGGAAGCTTGGTTAGGCCTTCATCCTCGTCGGGACTCCTGCTTCGTAATCAGTTTGGGAGAGGGCTAAGCCTCAACTACAGAGTATTTTGGCCAGAGAGTGATCCAGGTCAGGAAGGGAGGCCAGGAGGGAGCAGAGGTACAGTATCGGATCTCTTACGCCCTCGTCCAGATCCGCAAGGACACGGGGCGCTGCCTTCAGAGGATGAAACTGGGGGCTCAAAAGACGAGGGGGGCTCACAAGGCACTCACGCTTCCACAGAGCTTCGTAGGGACGTAATGGAAGAGTCGCCTCGCGCCATCCCGGGAGGAATCGTTTCCAGCTCGCAGGACGGGAGATCGTTTGAAGAAAAATTCTCTCTACCACTGGTGTGTATGGCACAGGATAAAGAATTGTTCGTTACCGGGCTGTTAGATAGGGATAAAAACCTTGTCCTACCAACAGTTGGACTGGAGGTACCCCCGATGTCAGCGCTCATCCAAGAAAGAGTTCGTTACCTGTTCGATGACAGGTTTGAGTTTCGTACATTCCCGGAGTTCTTCATGCCAAAGTTGCGGGTTGAAGTTGCTCCAGAGAAGTCGATTTGTTTCACGGTGGTTTTTATTGATGCTAGATTGTCTGCTGAAGCCTGGGTGGGTCTTCACCAAGTTGGTTTGGGTTCCTTCCCGCTGAATGCATTGACTTTTCCGTCCATTGATATCCTATCCCAGGTTACGATTGAGCCAGGTGTTTCCGCTGCTTGCTTGGAGGATCTCAATCCGAACATCCCTCGTGCAGTCAATCTTCTATCCAATGCATTCAGCCAGTGTCTAGTGGGAAGGTGGCAGGAGCAGGAGCTAGGGACGGAGGGCGATGAAGTTAGAGGATTGAACCCTCAACCCGCAGGTATCCAAGCCGCATACATGATCAATTCTCGTAATGGGTAGAATCAGATTAGCGACTTGGAATGTGCGGGGGATGGGGGAGTCAGGTGGTAAGGCGAAATGCAAGAGGACTAAAACATGGGTGCATAGGGAGCGGGTGGATGTGCTTTTTGCCCAGGAGACCAAATTGTCAGAATGCAAGTTAGCCCAACTAAAGGACTGGTGGGACGGTTTCAAAATTTGGTCCCCCGTGAGAGGGACGAAAGGTGGGGTGGCGATCCTAATACACAGCAGGCTAGAGGCAAGTCTGTTTGATTTCAATAGCGATGCCTGGGGTAGATGGTGTTGGGTAAAGATAAAAATCGAGGAGGAGGTATGGGCTTTTGCTACAGTTTATGCCCTGAATGACGTTAAGGAAAGGGAGTCATTTTTTTAGATGCTCCCGTATGTCTTACCCAACCACTTCAGTCTGATAGTTGCAGGTGACTGGAACACAGTGATATCCCCGGGGTTAGATTCGGAGTCAGACCAACGGCTAACACGGGATAGAATGGAGCTGCTGAGATGGATGGCCGCCTGGGATTTGAGGGATGTGTACAGGGACTTGCACCCAGTAGCGCAGGATTTCACATGGATCGGACAGTTTGCCCTGTTGGCAGGAATCCAAAGGCGAATAGATTTCTTTCTGTTATCTGCAGCCTCGACCAGCGATGCTCAGAATGTGGTAATGGAGAATGAGTCTATGTCGGACCACAAGCCTGTCATTCTTGATTGTGAATTGGCGTCGGTGAAAGAGCGTGGGCCTGGATACTTCCGGTTGAACACGGCTTTGCTTTCGGAGGATGGTATGGTTAACAGGGCGGAGTCCTTTTGACAAAGCTGGAAGGTTGCAAGACTGGAGTTCGACCAGCTAGCCGACTGGATGGATGCCGGTATTCGTATCATTTCCTCGAAGCTAGATGTCTTCTCCCAGATTGCTGCATTCGAGAGAAATAAAGAGGAGCAGGTGTTAAGCGATAGAGTGCAGGAGGCCGACGGTATAATTGCGTATCATGCAGTCTTAGATCTCGTCTGGTCTGAAGAGAGGACAGACAAGCTCAAGGACTGGGACCAGTTTTAAATCCGGAAACAGGAAACTTGGCAGCAAATATTGAAGGTTAAGGCCCTTAAGGGTACTGTCTCATCGGTCAGAATCACGAAGCAGACCTTTCAACGACTATTACCTAAGAATAATGGCAACCTCCAACGAAGAAATGTGCAGGTATGCGGTGGACTACTACGAAGACATAATGTCTACAAGGAGACCATTTGATGATTTGGACGACGATACGTCCCAGCTCACAGCGTTGTGGGACAACTTCTCAGTAAGAGTGTCGGACGAAGGCGGACATGCGATGGACAGACCGATTTCAGAAGATGAGCTTCTCCAGACAGTCAAAAGGATGGCTCGGGGGAAAGCGCCAGGTGATGACGGCCTCCCGGTGAAATTTTATGCAGTCTGTTGGGAATTTTTGACGAAGGACCTGACAGACATGTTTAATGAAAATTTGGTGGGAGGCAAACTGGCAAATCAATGACTAGAGGCGTTATCTGGCTGCTGTTCAAAAAAGGTGATCGCAACGAGATTCCGAACTGGCGTCCGATATCGCTACTGAACGTGGTCTATAAGTTGCTGGGCAGAACTCTTGCTACCAGACTCAGCAGACTGCTGCCTTGCCTATTTCAGAGGGATCAAGGGGCGTTCGTCCACGGTAGATCAATTTTTGAGAACGTGGTGACTGCTATTGAAGCACTGGAGCTTATTGACAGGGAGGACTAATATATGGCCGCTTTACTGTTGGACCTAGAGAAAGCCTATGACAGGGTAAACTCGACTTTTGTCCTGATGACCCTAAGAGTTGCAGGGTTCGATGACCCCTTCTGCAAATGGGTAAAAGCGTGATATGGGTTTTCATTGGCAGTGGTATGCGTCAATGGGGTAATCTCCAAGGACTTTAAGTTGTCAAGGTCACTGCGACAGGGCTGCCCCCTAGCCCCGCTCCTTTTTGTTCTGCATCTGGAGCCCCTGCTATGTAACATAGGTGTCATCCGAACTTTGTGGGTCTCAGCATGTTAAATGGGCGGGAGAGCAGAGTTAAAGCGCTGACCGCTAATCTCTTTGCAATATCGGTCAACATGACTCCCTCTATAGAAGCTCTCAAGCAATGCCTGACTGACTTCGCCGAGTTCTCCGAGGCTGCAGTCAAATGGAACAAGTCGACCTTCTTTCTCCCAAAACAGTTTCAGTTGTCGGTGCAGTGGGGAATGAAGAGGGTACCGGCGGACACTGCTGAACGATTCCTTGGGGTACATGTGGCGCTAGGTGACTGCACTTCTTCGCAAGAACTGATCCTGGCCACGAAGGTGAAAAGCGTGTTCGCGGCTGGGGCAAGGCGTTTCATTTATCCCTCATAGGTCGAGCGCTGGTTGTTACGGTCTCGGCCTTCTCCCTGCTGTGGTATGTGGCTACCGTCACGAGATTGTCCCCACCGGTTCTTAAATCAATCAAGGAAGTGGCCAAGAGGTTTATTTGGAAACCTGACAGCACAGACGAGGAGGGCTTTATTTGCAAAGTGGCATGGGACAGGACCTGCTCTTCAAGGACGGAAGGGGGCCTCTCTCTGTTGGACCCGGCCGCACAGAACACTTACCTGCTGGCCAAGTGGGTGGTCAAAGTGGCGGAGGCGGATCAGGAAACAGATTGGGTGCTGCTGGCGGAGTGCTGTTTGGTAAAAGAATGGAATTTCGCGAGGCCCTTGGATCTTTGGGTAGCCTTTATGTCGGAGTCTTTCACACGCAAGCGCTTGTCCTCGAAGTTCTGGCGTGAGGTGTTGGGAGCGTGGAGGAAGGCTCAACCTTCGCTTCGGTTACCACCAAGGTCTGAGAATGAGGTGAGATGTCAACAGCTCTTTGATAATGAGTGGATTGTGAATGGAGAGGGTCAGCCCTACTCTGGAGAAGAGACCAGGGGAGTTCGGTCTGAGTTGGCTGCGAAGAGGGATATGTAGGTGGGGGATCTGTGGGACGACAATACAAATCGGTGGAAACAAAAGTCAGAGATCAAGGAGGTGCTCGGCCAACTGCCTCTGCAAGAGGAGCGAGTGGAAAGCTTGAGGGCTGCTATTCCCACAGAGTGGATTAATATCCTTGGCCCAGAGGGAATTGACCCCCTAGGGACTTGGTTCCACAGGGAGTCAGAAGAGCCCGGGTGGTATTGCAGACTGGAAAGCTGGTCTGAGGAGTTTCCAGACCGATGTTGGCCGGAAACTTACAGACAAAACCCACCGGTCAACCTACTCTTAGTCGAGAAGGCATGCACTTTCAGTATGGTCTGAGAAGGCTCACAGAGGTAAGGGTGAGAATAAGGCCGCCTCCTCAGGAGGGCCTACCAGCGATACCCCAGTTGGCCGCAAATGGAACACCGTTGAGGTGTTTGAGAATTGACCCAGCAGCTTGGGACTGGCAACAGGGAGATGAGAAGGTATCAGGCTTGGATAGTCTCAATCCGAAGGTCATCATTCAAAAAAGCTCCATTTCGCTCCTGGGCACAGGAATATTGGTCAGCGATGGGCCAGGGAGTCTTTAGAGATAAGCCCGCCTTCAGAACAGGAACTAACCAGGCTCTGGGCTCAGCTACAAATAATCTTGTCTTAAAAACTGGCTTCCTTGTTGTGGCTTGAATCCCACTTAGAAGTACCAACGGCTACTTGGTTAGCAGAGAGGGGAATGGCGGTCAACAAGCGTTATGACAGATGCAAAGGAGGGGAGGAGACATGGAGCCACTTGTGGTGGGACTGCCCAAGATCCAGGAAGTGGTGGAGGTGGTGGGAAATGCACTGGAAACGCTTCAAAGGACAAGAGGGTCTGTTTGGACAGAGATGGATTTTTCAGGGGGCTGTCCCAGTTGGTACTTGTACTACGGAAGGATGGGGGTATATAGCTAAGGTGGGTCGGGTTATTATGATGTGGCTGATCTGGTCTGACAGGAATAGCTTGCGGTTTCAAGGTGTAAGCTTGAATGAGATTCAAGCTGAAGCCACGTTTAAAGCAATGCTCGCCACATCAATCAAAGTGAACTGGGCACGCAGGGTGAGGCAGTGCGACCAAGGCACAGGCTTAGCCTGGTTCAGGGAAACCTAGTGTCAGAGGAACAATTTATCACATATCTCCCCGTAGGGGAAGTTGGTACTGTGCCAATGGATTGGTAATAGTTAGATGGGGAAGCTTGTGAACTAGGGCACTCGGTTCCAGTGGGCGGCCGTAGTAGACCGCACAGGGAGGGGGACTTGGCTACTTGGAACAACAAGTTCCAACCTGCCTAATTAGACAGGGTCGGAGGCTGTTTAAAGCCTAGAAGGGGGTGCTGAGTTAGTTCAGGTGGAGAGCGCCTCGATACTTCCGGTCGCTGTGGACCGACTACTTCGTAGGCTAGGGCTGTAAGGTAGACTAGCAGTAGATTAAATCTCACACAAGTAGTTCTTACATTGCCCGTTTTGGAAACATTGATTCTGGACTAAACATGATTGAGATCAGGATATTCAGATTGGTAGAAGTTGCAATTCTTAAGAAGGAGTGTTACAGTTAGCAAGGTTAAGCACCCTAAGCTAAACCGGCTGATGCTGTCGGGATAACACCAGGTTGAATTGTGAGGTCCCTGACCTCGACATGCTTTTTGGAATATAATGATTGGATGGCTAATATTAAAAAAAAAAAAAAAAAAAAAAAAAACGGGTCCGGCGTCCTTTACATCTGTACTGTGGCCTTATAGGCTGGGTAAGGCACTCCCAGCGAATCCCATCCCGGCCACAATTGAAATACAATCCAACAGATTCATTAGTCTAGCTACCGATCAATCATCCAAACTTCAACAAGAAAGCTAAACAAAGAAATTTGAAAACCGCATCACGAGTGTACCATCCTGAGCCGTGTCTGCAGTAACCAAGCCCGAGAAGTTACCCCATCTGTTTCCAAACAATTTGACAAATTGACAAACTTGGCCGAAAATCCTTTTTTCTAAACCCGATACTCCCAGTCTGCCGATATAGCTTGTTTGATTGCATATTTGATTTCAGCTCTAACCATCGGCGGAGTTAAATGCTCATTCTTTCCCAACCTTGCGTTTCTAAGGTTCCAAAGAGTACACAAAATGGCTCCTCTGATAGTCTTTTCCGCATGAGCAATTTGTGTCTGTGGAGTCGTTCTCCTGACAGTCGTTCCTTCATCTTCCCAGCAGGAATCCGGAGCAGGGAGCGGAGCATCCGACTGTCTCCATCAATCCCAAAAAGGTCTGTAGAGGTCACAATGCACCACCAAGTGCTGGATGTCTTCCATCCAAGTCTGGGCACACACCACATTCCGGAGTGGCCTTTGTTACATGCCTCGCCTGCATACGAGGATCATTTTCCAGGCCCTGCTTCCTTCAGGCTGAAAGCCTGAAATTCAGGCTAAAAGCCTAAAAACCAGGGCCTACAGGCCCCGTGACTGTTCAGCCCGAAAGCCTAAAAACCAGGGCCTACAGGCCCCGTGACTGTTCAGCCCGAAAGCCTGAAAACAGGGGCCAACAGTCCCTGTGTCGTTTCAGAATAAAAATGACAATAGCCTTTTTAGCCTGAAACGAAGGGCCATTTTAAATCGTTCATCAGAACGACCGGCCCTGAAACTCAAGCACCGAACCAGGGTTTTTCTTAGCCTGCTCCCACGCCAGCCTCAGCAGATGCTGCAGCGCCAGCCCCTGGCACACTTCGGCATTGGCAAAAGCAGCCTCCTCGGCCTGGCTTGCCCTTAAGGCAGTCAGGAGGCAGGCCGAGGAAGTACATAGGGACTTCCCCTGCACTTCACGGGAAGGCATGAGGCAGTGGTCTTCAGGTTTCCGCAACAGCACTCTAAAGGGAGCGTTGCAGGAGTAGTAGTAGTGTTAGCCTTAGTCTTCAGCGTTGGGCGTAGTAGG
The DNA here is from genome assembly GCA_003427395.1 of Chara braunii. Classification (NCBI taxonomy): domain Eukaryota; kingdom Viridiplantae; phylum Streptophyta; class Charophyceae; order Charales; family Characeae; genus Chara; species Chara braunii. The sequence goes on from BFEA01000038.1 coordinate 4,489,592, forward strand.
TAGCTGTAGTCTTCAGCGCTGGGCGCCATAGCTAGGATAGCCCTAGAGAGAGGGAGAGATTGGGCGGAGGCCAGAGGTACTTACCTGCAGCGCCATTGCTCCAGATTCGTCTTCGAGGTACCTGCAGCACAGCGCCAACCTCATAGGCTAGTTTCTGGCTCGTAATAGAGAGAGAGAGTTCCTCTTCTTCCTCTTGTCATTCCACCATCTCCCTCTCACCCTCTCATCATCTGACTTCACTACATCAGCAGACTACGAGAGAAGAGAGAGAGAGTTTGGCGACATTGAATCCTGACTCGACTTTTGGGCTTTAGACATTGCAACGAGGGATTATTTGGGGCTTGTGATAAGGACTTGGTGTTGACGGCATTCCCATCTCTCCCTCTCCTCTTCGTTTGTGTATGTCTGGACCTGGCGTTTCCTTCCTGTGTACAGTGCCAGGCTCCTTCACACCGTGTGATGAGCATGATGTATGTTTGGTCTACGATGAAACATTGATTGGGCTAGTCATGAATATTCTAGCATTCTGCTTCGCTATCTTGTGCTACGTGAATGAGATCAGTCCCGGTCAGGTCAGGATTTGTATCTAAGTCTTCCTTGTGCTATTCAGCACCATTTTGTATGTATTAGAATGCACATTGCTCGTTGAGATTCTACTTGCACTTCGTTGTACATTCAGTCCTGTATATCACATTGTGGATCCTCGGTTTCTATGTACATCGCCCAACTGGGCATGTAACAGTTAGTATCGGAACGCCGCACATGAATCAGGACAACCTGATCTGACACGTGTGCGGGGACTAGGTAGCTAATTAGTCTTTATTGATTGATTAAAGCACACTAGTTAGCCCCCAAAATCACGATTTTGACCTTATTGCCGAAAATCGAAATTTTTTTCTTTCCTTGGATTTTGTTTTCTCGCTATTTCAGTTGTAGAAAATCGTAATAGCGCAATATCTAAAATTCCCATTTTCGTTTCTCCTCTTAAAATTTGAAATTTCATTATTGAAAATACGAAATATTCTTATTTTCAAAAAAAATTGATTTCCTAATACATTTCCCGTTATTTGGAAATTCGGAATATCTTCTTTTTCGAAATTCATTTTTTTGAAAACGGTGCGGGAAATCCCTCCTGCATATATTATTTTCCAAACTGCGAATACTCGCATCTGCAAGGAAAATAAGCAACAGCGAGATGACAATTTCAAATTACACCATCACATTGAAAGCCAGATAGTCACACTGTGTCCAGAGAACACCATTGCACCAATGATACACCAATGGAGGTTTATAGTACTGAAAACCAATGTCACGAAGAGCATACTCTCTCCTCTTCAACACAAGAGTCCAGTCCCGTAGTTTTCTATTAGACTGCTAGCTTTATACTTCTGCAATCTAACAGTTCTACCATTGGGCAATTTGTGGATCAACACCTTTCTATCCCAGTCAAACTGAGGTTGCGAGACTTCGAGGTAGTACATGCCTAGTAGCATATCGAATGGCAGTTCCTCGCTCACCAGGAAGGAGATCTAGTGGTTCACTTCCCCTCCTCCATAGGAGAAGGTGCAGGCTACGTCCTTGACATAGTCTTTGACAACCATTTGGTGCTTGTTGGCTAGCGTAGAAGCTAAAGTTCTGCTAAGCCGCTGCACTTGGTCCCCTAAGCGCAGTCTATCCATACAAGCACGAGTGATGAAATTTCGTGTAGAGCCCATGTCTGCGAAGGCGCCAACCTTGCTGCCACCTACATCTACCTCTACCACGAAATGTTCACCCTTCGGACGTCTACTGATCATCGCCCAAGAGTCCTTGGGGTCCTTCCCTGACCACTCAGCCTATAACTCTTCTAGGGCCTCAAACACATCTCTTCGAACAGAGCGTCGGTGAGTCTAAATGTGTTTGCGAGGCGATGCGTGGGTCTCTAGCCTTGGCCAACGCCTGAAGTGGGGAAGGCAACGTTACCACTTCAGCGCGAGTAAGAGCGGCTAATACTCCTACTGGCCTGAGGTGTTTCCCTGCGAAGTGCTCGCAGAAGCACCGCCAGAGTTCGAAGATAGTCCCACCACCGTTGGTGAGGCTACCCTCGTCAAGACTTTCTTGCCTCGGCACGTTCTAGACGTGTGGCCATAATTGCCACAATTCATGCACGTGCCCCTAGCAACTTTGTCTCTCCACACCTCATACTCTAAACCAAGTTTTACCCATGCGGGTGTTCCTTGGTCGCCCTGACCCGTGGACCGTACTACCTTCTTCTTCTCGGTCCCCCTAGCCTTTTCTTTGATAGGTGTCACGACTCCCCCTTCCGAAGTCTCACTGGCCCCGTCCTGCTCTGTCACCTCCCCAAGATCTCGGAAATCGTCAATCTCCGTCGTTTGACCATCATGGTCAACGAACATCAACTGACCCTTCTTCTTCCAGTCCTAGGGGGGTCTCTTCCTACCATCATGATGAGCGAATCCCAACTTTGCCTCTATGTCCAGAGCTTTCTCACTAAATGAAACGAAGGTGTGCTGTTCGACATAGGCCTCATTAACCAACTTGGTCCTTACCTCTGCAGGTAGGCACCTTAGGTTATCCGTCGAGAGAACCTGCTGATCAGAAAGCACACCAGGTACCACGAGTAAATGTTCTACAGTGTCCGTTAGCTATCTAACATTCTTGAACCTGCGGGAACAAAGATTGTTGATTGCATCGGTGGTCTTCTGAGCCCCTTGCGGGTTATGCCACCTATTGTAGACGAACCGTACGAACTGTTTAAATGTTTGGGCCTGGGCCCAGGCATCAAAATCGTGACCGTAGCCCTGCTGCTGCACTAGGTCATTCAACCAGCGGGCTGCTGACCCCTCTAGAAAGGAGGCAGCCACAACAACTTTTTGCTCTGGCCTGGTAAGTTTGTGCCTCACATAGGTAGGCACCGTTCTTACCTAGGTATCCAATCCTCATCCTTCTTCTTGTCGCCGGAGAAGGGCTTAGGACTCATCAAGGGTATCTTGGGCATCCACTGCATCGGTTGCATAGGCTGCATGGGCCCAGGGGCTTGCTCGAGCGGCTGCATAGCCACTGAAACAGGCTGTTGCACACTAACCTGGGCTTGGCTTGACAGTGGGACTGCAGTTACCACTGTCGTCGATGGTATGACCGAGACTCTATGAACCGGACCACTAGTTGCTACTAAACCACCTGGAGGGGGCATGCCAAACATAGGAGAGAAAGTTGACCTTGTGTGTAGCGGCATCGATGAAGGACCCGGACCCGCAGGGGGAACTACAGCAAACTGTGGCTGCCTCATCATCGTACGAGGAGCCCGAAGTTCAGCCAGGATTTGTTTCTGGCCTGCTACCAATTCAGCCAGCAATTCCTACTGGACATTCTGCGCTTCTGCCACTGATAGTAAAACATTACGCAATATACAAACAGCCGGGTCTAATGTCGCCTCATCCAGTTCTTCCAGTCTTCCTAGCTCCTCTCTTCTACTACCTATCTCTCTCTACACCACATCACCTCCGATACGGGCAGTCCGTCGCCTCGCACCAACACTGAGTCGTCACCCCGCTTAGTCCGAGCACGCAAGCCAAGTTCGCTCGTGCGCCACAGTCTGTCGTGGCCCGCATGTCAACCCTGCTTACTCGACACCAGCTTGTCGGATCGCCCGGCTCACAACTGCTCACCTTCCAACTTACTCGTTAGTCGATCCTCACTGACTGTGCTAACCTTCTGAATTCAGAGAGCGCGAACTAATCGCGCTTGCGGAATTTATAGTATGCATGCTTGCGCGAGAAACCCGGGTTCATGCCAAAACAGAAGGAAGGAGGAGGTGCCTACGTCTGCATGGCTAGGTCGCGGCGTGGGGGACGGAACCACTTTTCACGCATCGATCCAGTCATGCAACGTCGGGACAGAGAAAGGGATGTGTATGCTCGGGCGAGGGCGAGGCGGGAAAGAGCAAACACAAAGAATCATCAAGAACAAGAAGATTACAGTTACAATTGCACCTGCCAAAAATTACAGTTATGCACAAGATTAAGGCACAAGGGTCAGAGCCTGTGTTGCACCCCGTACGTCATACGGGGCTCTGATCGTACGGCCGTACATACGGTCGTACGTACGGCCGTATGAACGGTCCCGTACAGACTGACGAACCCCCCCCCAAAATAAATGAAAAAAAAAAAAAAATAGGATGAAGAGTTTTCGTGCTCTACACCTTTTTTTTTTTTTGGTTTTTTTAATATTTTTTAAAAATAAAAATAATCAAAACGGGGGAAAAAAATAAAATAAAGAAATAAAAATTAATTGATTGATTGATTGATTGATTGATTGATTGATTGATTGATTGATTGATAGATTGATGGATTGATGGATTGATTGATTGATTGATTGATTGATTGTTGATTGTTGATTGTTGATTGATTAAATGCTTGATTGATTGATTGATTGATTGATTGATTCATTCATTCATTCATTCATTCATTCATTCATTCATTCATTCATTCACACAAAAAAAAAACAACCTCGCACATCGGCGCGGCGCTATGTTAGAGGGGGCGCTCCCTCTCTCTCTATCTGCCTCTCAGCAAGCGCACGCACGCGCACGAGAGAGAGAGAGAGAGTATGTGTGTGTGTGCATGCGTGTATGCATGTGTGTGTGCGTGTGTGTGTGCGTGTGTATGTGTGTGAGTGTGTGTATGTGCGTGTGTGCATGTGTGTGTGCGAGTGTGCATGTGTGTGCGTGTGTGCGTGTGTGCATGTGTGTGTGTGTGCGTGTGTGCGTGTGTGCGTGTGTGCGTGTGTGCGTGTGTGCGTGTATGCGTGTGTGCGTCGAAGTGCAAAATGCAACCATAGCAACCCACTTAAGGGGATCTCCATCAGCCATGGATATACCATTAGTTCTGCAAGCGGTAGGATCACATACCTTGTCATCATAGGGTCGTAACCATCACTCCTCGTCTGCATCTTCTGGCAACAAAAGCACACACTTTTATACATAAAGGGAGGGTTGGAGAGAAAGAGGTATAGTAAGAAAGAAGGGAGAGTAGAGTAGGGAGCATGATGGTCAATGCCATCGACACCAGTAGTATAACTGGTGGAGGAGGGGTGGCGCATCCCCTAAAGCGCTTTTCGCCGCATGCGCCTGTCACGGCTCATCAGAGGGTGTGGTTCCTCTGGCTCCCAGTGGTGGTGAGTGGGCATGTGGTGAGGATTAGAGCAGTTGGTGTTCTGTGAAGAACTTACCACGTGCTCATTGGCTTCAGCTTCGGCGAACAATTCATCCATGGTCGCCATTCCTGTCCACGTACTCGGTTAGAGATGGCCTTACGTGATCGCAGTATTAGGCTTCAATGCCTGCGTTCTGCCGATCAGATCTCGCCGCAACTGCGTTTGTTCACGTGTGTGAACTATTAGCGACTGCTAAGGAGGTAGAAGCATGGAAGGTAGAAAACCTCCTTTCTCAGGTAGCTATGGAGGGTGTAGTCGTCCCACCCGTAGTACCGCGTCTGAGGTTGAGAAGAGGACAGCGGGGAGGGGGGATAGTGAAGCAGTAAGTAACTTGTGCAACCAACAGTGGGTAGCTTCGGCTGTAGATGCGAAGGAACCCATTGGCCGCTTGCTTTTAAGCAGGTGTAGTGAGGTGGATATGCAGCTGGAGTGCGAGGATGGTGTGTGCGGGCGTATGGGTATGCTTGGCGCTAGATTGCTGGGCTGGCGAGGTTGGGTTGAGTGTGGTAGGGGTAGAGTGTGGGCTGGGTAGAGTGCTAGGGGGTCTCTGTTTATTCTGTTGTATGGACCCGGGTTCGTTGTATGGGTCTTTTTATTATGTACGACCTTTATGTCTATGGTAGTGTGCAGAAAGTTGTATTATGCCTGCAGTAGTGTGCAGAGCCTTTTATTATGCTTTGTTCATTATGCCTTTGGTAGTGTGTAGTGGGTTGTAATAGTGATGTAGGTTAAGCCTGTTAGTGGTGATTGTGTGTGTGTGGTGTTTGTCAGTTTCGATTTTTGTTGATTGTGAGGGTAAATGTATGTGTGTGTGGCGGGGGGGGGGGGGGGGGGGGGGGGGGGGGGGGGGGGGGGGGGGGGGGGGGCGACCCTCCCCCAACCAACCAATCAATCAATCAATCAATCAATCAATCAATCAATCAATCAATCAATCAATTAATCAATCAATCAATCAATCATTAATCAATCAATCAATTATTAATCAATCAATCAATCAATCAATCAATCAATCAATCAATCAATCATCAATCAATCAATCATTAATCAACCAATCAATCAATCAATCATCAATCAATCAATCAATCTTTTTTTTTTTTCCCCAAACCCCAGCACCAACCCACCCCCCCCCTCCTCAGGTGTCAGAAGCACCCCGGGAAGGCCGTCGAAACGGCTCGTACGGCCCGTACGGCTGCCTGGGGGCCCGTACATACGGCCGTGTGGACCGTACGGCCACCCCGTATTCGTACGGGGTGCAACACAAGTCAGAGCCCAGATCTTGTCGAGGCACGCTGCGCACAAGCAAGAAGCGTTGTGGAGGCAGGTTGCAAGGCACCTAAATTCCTAGTCCAACTCCTAATTACAAAAAATAAATTCCGAAAGAAAAACAGTTCTGAGAGCTCGCGGGGTACTTCGAAAATTCAAAAACGATATTCCCGCGCGATGATCGCGCCAAAATTCCCAGCAGAACAAGAAAGAAGCTATGGCAACAGTTATTTCTCGCGCTTGCCAAGGTGCGGTCACCCAATCATCGGCGCGGGACCTTCCCGGCCCGGGTCCAACAAATTTCAAAAGAAATACGAAAAAGAAGCGAGGGCATCCATGCAACCCACCTGTCCGACCTGTCCCTACACTCTTCACCCAACCAGCCCGTTTGATTCCCGCAAAGGAGCTTTGTGCAGAAAGTCACGCGATTATACAAGATAGTTCGTCACATATGTGACGCCCAGGGGGTTCCAATTTTGAGCAAGCTCCCGCTTGCTCTTTCATCAGGCGTCAACCTGTGACTCGATGATTGACGCGGAGCTTGCATGTGCCACTTACCGTAAGATATGAGTGTGAAAGTCATCCAACGTGGCATTCGTGCGCTCAATCCTAAACGTTACCCGGGAAAGGCAGCCTAATGACAAGCGGGGGAGGTGGTGGATGGATTTGGGGAAGGGGAGGCATGAAGCGACGAATTTCTCGATCGCCAGTGAGGAGTTGGGTGTAATGGATCGTGCGGTGGATGCGGGGAAAACGCGGGTGGCGACGTTGGTGGGGAAGGGAGGCGAGGTAATCGGGATAGAGTGTGCGGAGGGTACGGGGGATGGTGGCGTGGAAGTCTTCATAATCTTCGCACGTGGGGATTGTACCCGTGATCATGCAACAAAGCTTCATATTATTAAATTCTTGCCAATCTACACTGAAGAGAAGGACGTGGAGGGAGAAAGAGGTGGCGAGCGAGCGAGTGGTAACATGTGGGAAGACAACGACCAGGAGGCGGGTGGAGTAGAGATGGTGGACGAGGGAAGGCGGGAAGGGGTGTCATCTGTCGGGGAACGGGGGTCGGCCTATGAGTTGCTGAAGGGTGAGGAAATCACGGGGACAATGGGATAATGACCAGGGACAAAACCCGAGTGCCCGTATCTCGGCGTAGGCGAAGGGTGGGTCGTGGAGAGGATTGAGCCAGCGATTCACTTCTTCGGCGACGTCGGCTTCCCGATCCCTCTGCGTTGGCGCCTCCATTTCTCTCGATCTCTTCCCGTGGAGGCTCTGGATTAAGCGCTGGATCGCCCTGCAGCAGTTACGGCCTTTTTGATTCCTCGATCGGTCGCTTGCCTTCTGCCGTTGCCCGCCTTCTCTACGCCACGGCCTCTTCCTTCTCCCTGTTCAACTCGACAGGACCACTCGATTCACCCGATCCACCCTCTCCCTCCTCAGACTCCTCTCATCCCGAGCTGGCCTCTTCCGACTCGGTGTCCTCCGATTCGTGATAATCGGGATCGTCCGACCCAGCCTTTGATTCTTCAAACACCGGCGTTTTCTCTCCTTCCTCGTACTGAAGATGATCGTCCGACCTCCTGGATCTCTTCCTCGGCTGCTTCTTCTCTCTCTTCCTCCTCTCCGGCTTCCTCGCTGGTTTCTCCTATGTTCAGCCGCCGGATAAGAGGGTCCCAGAAGGAAAGATCAGTGACGTAGATGACCAAGTACTCGCCCTGGGAGGGATAGTAGCAGTTATCCCCGTTAAGCTCCGTACACGTGGACCACAGGAATAGTGGCGTCGAGGTACGAGCGAGCGTGGCCGTTTTCGGATTCTCGTCGCAGCATGAGAGGATGTCCAAGGGAAGATCGTCCAGCAAATGGGTCAGGAATACCAGCAGCTCGTTCGTGATTTAATTCAGATGGTCGTCCCGCACTTCCCCAAACAAGATCATTCCCAAAAACTTCCCCTCCGTGTCCGTCACCCAAGCTTGGACGATCAGCAGCTCGACCTCGTCATATGGGATCTCGTCCTCCTCGCTCTTGTCGGCTGGCTCCGCCCAGTGGAATACGACTTCGAGAAGGCAGAAGCTAAGTGCCACGTACGAGTGCCACCACTGCGCTCACTTGTCCGCGTCGAGGATCGGCACGTCCAGTTCTCTGATCCGGAAGGACAGAGGAGCGTCGACTGCAGACTGCCAGAACATAGGGAGATCAGAGGGGAGGTCGAAGGCGGAGAGGCGATGATGGTTCATTGGGGCGGTATAAAGGGACGAAGCTCCGTGAGGACAACCTCTGGCGTGGTGGGAGAGAGGCGGAGTAAGCTAAGATCAACGTCGTTGGAGGAGTCGATCTGTTCACCTCGCCGAGCAAGCAAACGTACCCACACACCAATAACGTCCCTCGCCCATCGTCGTAGCTCTCCAAGGACTGACGTATGCGTCGCCAGATGTAGTGGTGTAAGGTCGCCGGTAAAGGCGACCACGACCGACACGTGGTTGACGCCTGGCAGAGACAATCGTCAGAAGGCTGACACCTCAGCCAACACCCACGCTGAATCGGCCCGCGTGAACCAAAATTCCGTCGCCGCGTGGATGGCCGTCGTACTGAAGAAGGCCGCAAATCGAAGAAGATCTGGACTCAATCGAGGACGCTGCACTTGTCGAATCGCAAAGATGGCTCCCCTGGGTACCATTAGCCGCTCGCTGATGACTTGTTCGGTGGAAAAGCTCATGGCGATGGTGGAGGAGATAAGGGCTGAGAAGAAGAGGAATCAAGGTGGTCAAAACGGTCGTCTTCCTCCTCAAGATCGAGGGACGACGTAGATGATGGAAGAGAAGGGGACAAAGGGGCAAAATTTAGGGGGGAAGTCTTGAGGAATCTAGTCCTATACGGTGTCTCCATTCTCAATACTGCCCCTCATATGTCGCAATCAAACGGACTGGTCGAAAATGCGAACCGGGTAATTAAGACGGTATTATGACGTAATATCGCGGCAAGAGATTGCAGGCCGTGGCCTGATATCATACATCACATCCTGATCATTCACCGGGGGACACCCCATGAGTCTACCGGCCTGACTCCTTCCCACTTACGGACCAATAGTGTGGCCTGCCAGGCCTGTGTAGCCTTACCGAGCCTGAATGATGAAACGAGCCTTCCTCGACGGGACACTAGAGCGACCGTTAAGAATAAGGCCCAACGCCACCTGGAGTTGATGGAAAAGACCCTCCCCCGATTAGCCTGAAAAAGACAGCGAATGACGGAAATGGCCCACGGACGACAGATCCGGAGCTACGAGGCCTGAAATGGGAACGCTGGGCCTCAACCCTAGTATAAATTAGGGGAAGTAGTGTAGGTGACGAAATGTGCTCGCCAAGGTAAGCTAGCGCCACATTGTCGAGATCGGTCTCCTCTATGTCCTAATGCATCCCGAGAAAACAGTTGACACACCGCACGACCTCGGCTGCCTATCACGTCTTACAAGAATACGCCTCGATCCATTTCGAAAAATGATCCACAAATACCAAAAGAATTGAATATTCATAACTATTTGGTCCAGGGGGCACGACAATATCTGTGGTATCCATGCTAACTCTCTGGAAAGGTCGTTCAACTATGGTAGGCACTATCGATCTAGGCGGTGAGTCGACGCCTTGTCGGCGGCACAGACGAGACAGTTTCGGACGATGAATTTAACGCCGTCGTGAATATTGGACCAATACCATTCATTCTTACCGATCGTCGCCTCAGTGATCCGGATGGCGAAGTGAGCCGCAGTTTCCTCGTGGGCCGACTTAACCCAGTCATACCTCATGAACGGATGAGGCACGGACATGCAAATCCCACAGCCATCTGTCTTTGACTTTTCTAACCGTCCCTCGTTCCATCCCGTGCTAGGGGCCATGCTAATCTGCGCGCGGCTGTTTTCAGTCGCGCGATCTCATCGATCGCACGGCCGAAAACGGCCGCGCCAGAAGGCTGGGCTGCTCCAAAAGGATGACACGCATAGATCGAGAAATGGTCCAAGACCCCGTGGGGATTCGAACCGAGGCCTGCGTCTCGACGGAAGTGGCTGAAAAGCCACGTGAAAATAACCGTTGGCATAAGCCAACGGGTTTAAAAAAAAAAAAAAAAATTAAAGCTAAAGCGCCACTAGGCGCCCCACGAAGTGCCTGGGGCTCCTTAGTCCCCATCGATCATGACAGCGTCCGTGAAAACGGGCAACCATATTAGCAGGGGCGTCGTCCCACTAACAAAAAGGATCGTGACAGTATCTGGACGTGTTTGTCGAGAGGGGCAGGAAATCGAGATTGAACTGCTTTTCTGCATCTCTGCATAAAACACATCCAGATTCAGTCATTCGATCCGATCGTCTTTGCTGGTGGGGCCTCGGCCCAGAAGGTACGTTCGTTACTTTTTTTCTTCTTTTCGTTTTTTTTTTGCTTGTTATTACTATTATTCTTATGGTTTTAGATTTTGTTTTAGATTTCCTTTTTGCTTTTTGTCTTTTTCTTTCTAGATTTCGTTTAGATTTTGTTTTTTCTTTTTCTTTTAATTTTCTTCTTCTTTTGGTACCAACGCACCCGTTCGTTTTAGACGAACCGGCATGACTTCGCCAGGCTGTTTCGTAGGACTCACACCGACTCATCAGGAAGCTGAGCCTCGACAGCCTGAGCAAGGGCGAACGGATCTGCCACGGGATCGCGGCTAAGTTCAGGCGTGGGCTTGGGACCTTGTGCTCGAGTTACAAAAGGGCTCTCCACACATATTTTAGGTGGGTTCCAGTTCGCGACAAACGGTCGCGATCACTGGAGAAAGGGAGAGATGGACTTTGGAACCGCGCACCTGTATCAGGCGCCTGTTTCGGCCTAGATACGGGCGCACGCAGGGGGGGGAACAACCCCTTTGAGTTGACTCTAGTTCGACTCTGTGAAATGAGTTGAGGCGGGGTCGGCCGTTCGTTTAGATAAAGGGTGACCCCTTTTAGGGAAAACAAGGAGGTAAGGAAAAAAAAAAAAAAAAAAGTAACGGCCGCGAATTTGCCCGCGGCCGTCGAACAGGTGCAGCCCCAGAAGCTTCTAGGGGTTGATGGGACCTGGCCTGTTCAGTTGAAGGTGCAGGCTGGAAATGGCTTGATACAGCCATTCGTGGACTGCGTCTGGCCGCGGGCGCCAGCCAGATGCATTATTAGGGCCACAAACTTGGTTCCCCTAGGGGAACATCAAGGTTTCCAGCCCTTGATCTCGTTTGAAATCAAGGGCCAGGCCCTATTCCCAGATTTAGCTGGAGGCAGCAGGATGCCTTCAGCTCTTGCCCAATTATAAAAGTTGGGCTGGCCAGCAGCAACCTCATTCATTTGAGGTGTTGCTTGCACTCTGCTTGAGTGTTGGCCAGTTGGTGAGAGTAAGGGAGCTACTGAAGAGGGAGAGAGGTGGAGGAAGAAGGCTGCAGGGCTGGTACGGCAGTGGCATAGCTGGAGGAGACGCGTGCTGCCATAGCCACAGCTATGGGCAGCAGCGCGAGGGGACATGCTGCTTGGTTGTGTGGCATCGACAGTGGAGATTTTATGGCAGTGGCGCGGGAGCGCTGAGGGACTTTTGCGGCGGCGTCAGCATTGATTCGGCAGTGATGCGGAAACGCTGCCGAATTTTTTGCGGCAACAAGCAGCCATGGTCGGATTGGTGCAGGGGGGTGCAGTCCGCTTGGTGAGGCAACGACAGTGCTTTGGTGGTGGTGCGGAAGCGATGCCGAAATTTTTCAGCAGTGGCAGTATTTTTGACGGCGGCGCGGAAGCGTTGTCGGAATTTTTGGAGGCACGGGTGCGGCAGTGCATCCGGTAGGACCATGCTGTTGAAATCTTGGCTCGACGGCAGCCTTTTTTGAGGGGGAGGTGCTGCCAAAAAAAAATTGTTACGGCGGCGTGGTACCGGTTTCGACGGCGCGGCGAGCGGCAGTCCCGCTTTTAATTTTTGATGTGCACGGTCATGGTGGACTATTCTTTCATGATCCGGCGGTAGTATGGACACTGGTGCACATTTGGGATTGTGCGGCAGTGGTGTGTGGACCAGCACCATGAAGAGAGTGCGGAATGAGTGCACGCGACAGTGACTATTGGGCTCACGACACATGCGTTTTTCACCACGGTCACCTTTTGCGGCACGCAATGCAAGTGGTTTTGAGTTCAGACCATCTGGTATTGCAGGCGATGATGTGGGATCGACCGGGGCCGCTTGGGATCAATTTGGGACCAAGTGAGACCAACGTGGGGTGCGAACGCAGTTGTTTGAGCTGATGTGGATTGTCGAGTTGGTTTGGCGGTATCCTTGGTGGTCAAGGAGCGATTGAGGCTGCATTGGAGAGGTTATGAAGGCGAGATGGAGATTATGGCACAGTGGAGCGGCCACAACTGGGAGAGTTGTGAGCCATGCACTTTGGACTTCGGTGACCGTTGTTTTCTTCTGATCAGAACATCGAACGGCTTCCTTGAGTGAGCCGTTTCAACTTCACTCAAGGTCAGTTTGACTCAGACCCCTTCACACCTGTGTGAACCCACACTTTGCTTGACCCTGTTCTTGGAATGTTCACTGAAAAGGTAGAGAAAATTTGTGTTTGCGTGTGTGAATGGGAGTCTGACGTGAGTTCGGGTTTGCCTTGTTTTCCTTTGAACTTGTTGTTTGGTTTGATGTGCAGGTAGGTAGAAGGGTGCTTGCAAAGGGGATTGATTATGCCTGTTGGGGGGGGGGGGGAAATTATCTCTCCTTCTACCTCCCACCTGCTTGTTCGTCAAAAGAAGTGTTGTTTTGAAAAATATTATTCAGCGTATGTCGTAGAATAAATTCAATTGAAATAAAGCAGATAAGGTCAAACGGATCTAGCTTTCTGCCCATGATTGACTTTATCTATTTCGAATGACCTTATACCTGTCCAAATGATCCTCGTTGTCTACCTTCTTTAGTTTCTTTTTTTTATCTGAGTTACCTTAAACTTATAAACAAGGAGAGTAAAAGAAAACCTACTCATGGCGAACGCAGTCTTTCCCTCTAGGAAGCATCCAAGGCGGGGGGTTCGTATGCTTTCGGAGCCGGCCCTGATAACGACTTGGAGTGGACCCGATTCATCGGGGGTGGTACTCTGACGACTCGGTGGTGACGACCCAACCTCTGAGATCCGAGTCTTCGGGCGAGGGCGAGGGGAAGGAGTATCCACGAGACCACTTCCTAGAGGGATATGTGCGTGTCGGAAGCAGAAGAAGCTCCAGCCCACAGGAAGGAGTGGGACATGAATGTGATGGTTCTCTTTGCTCAGTGATATCGATGACGGTTCTGAATTGAATGACCAAGTGACGTAGATGGGTACTTCGACATTCGTCGAACAGAAAAAGTAATTATTGCCCAGGAGGACAAAGCGACCAACAAATTTTTTATTCACTACGTAATACTTTCCTCCAAGCAAGTCGCATACAACAGAAAAATTCCCACGAGAAATGAAAGTTGAAAAAACATTCCATAAAAAAAAAATCCTTCATATTTATAAATTATCATTCCAATGTTCGTCCAATTCTAAAATTTTCAGTTTTATTTGATAAGTTCCCGTCTAAGTATGAGCTTTCCCTTCCAACTACATCTATTGGTTCAAGATGGAATGAAAGTCTGGATGAGTTTATGAAATGTTTTAATTAAATTTTTACTCCACTACAAGAAATATCTTCTAATTTAGATTGGATTAACCTATTTATGACTGAAAATCCTTACTCAGAATGATAGTCCAATTAAAATATTTCATGAACTCGTCCACAGTTTCATTCCATCTCTAGCATGCAGTTCAAATAAGAAGGGATACCCCATTCTTGGAAGGAAAGTTTTCAAGTAAAACGGAAAATTTTAAAATTGGAATGACATTTTTTAAGATGGAATGAAAATTTAAAATTTAGAATGTAATTTCACTATAGAATGATTATTTAATTCTAGGAAATTTTTTCGTTGTATGGTACAGACGTGTGGTCGAACCGAGAGTTCAAACTTCGGTCAGGAACCAGATCACTTGTTGGTCTGCATGGTAGCAGTGAAATTTATTTGCAGGAGTCATTCCTGGCAGGGTTTAATAGGTATCAACAAACCAAACCGTAAGTTAAAGGTTAGGTTGGTCTTCCTAATCTTTCGTCAATATCAGGCCTCCGCCTTGGAAGCGGCGGAATAAAAGTCTCTTTAGTCGTATGGGTTAGGAATTTGGCAGATCATTTCATCAAGTCAAAATTCAATCTTGTGTGATTGGGTATAAAGTGTATTAATTTTATTTATTTATTTTGTAGTCACAGAGTTATAAAAGGACTAGGATTATATTGTGGGTTTCACGTTTGGTTGAGACCGTCCTAGTCGACCGACGTTCGTTCGTACTGAGGAGATCAGCGCTCTCGAGAACGGACAACGTTCGGGTCCACTTGGCGTTAACCAAGCGTACCTATACTCCAGTGAGCGAGCAAACGCCCTCGACTGACCTACCTCTGCAATTGCATGTAAAAGCTTTCGCACGTGGGTCGGTAGCTCGGTAGGGATACGCCCCTGAGGGTGGTGACAACCCCTTAGGGAAGGTAAGTTGTGCCCCGCGTGAACCTATCATGTCGTAGGGGACCGTGGGATGTACAGCTGGCGCACCCGGCTAGAGCGGCGACGGAACGACGCTACCGCGGCCGTCTCTGCGGTTCTCAGGGTTGTTAAGTGTCGTTCCCAAGTTGTCTCTTAATTTTGTTTTGTTTTAACTCCTGCGTGACATAGCCGGGAGGGTCCTCACTCATGCGGGGGCCGATGCGCTCGACACTGTGCTCTCTCATTGGCCCTCCTCCGGTCCTCCTTAGTGAAGTCTCGGAGGGAGTTCCCAACCACCGTAGCTATCAAAACGGCATTTGTCCATATCTCGGCCCTTCTAAACTGTCGAGTTTTTTCCAACCCTTTCGGCGTGGCTTCGAGAAATCGAGCTTCCGTCAGAATTTTATAAGTGCGGCACAAGGTACACAATCAGGATTTGCCCGTATTTTTATACTGGATGTAGGAACCGTGGGCTCGAGAAACGCACCGCTGACAATCTATCCACTTGGCGTACCCTTCCCCACTAGGACGCATAGGGACCGAGTAGACTCTCGAGATTGCTTCGCAAAAATAGCAAAATTTGTCGGGTAGAGAGAGAAAAGACGAAGACAAAAGGGGAGAAAGGGGACCTTCGGGATTACCTCGCCATTGTTTTTGCCTATCACTTCTTAGAGCTTCGAGGGAGGATGGTCACCTGCTCGTACGAGGGTTCGCCGGTTGGTTCCGGTTCCTTCCACGGTGTAATCTCTTCGCCCTTGGCCACCTTGCTAAGTCGGTGCAATCGTGTCAGTCCGTCAGCGTTACCATGTTTCTCTGTCTGTCGGTGGACGATATCAAGATTATATTTTTGCATTCACACAACCCAACGTCCAATCATGGTCGTGTAGTTGGTAAGCCTCGTGAGAGCAAACAGGGGCTCATGGTCCGTGACAAGGAGGAACTTTTGTCCATACAGATACGGATGGAAGTGTTAAATCCCCCAAACAACCACGTAGCACTCTCCCTGAGGAGCCGAATCGTTTCTTCTCTCGTCCGGTACCGTTCCCGAAGCGTACCCGATGACGTGTTCGCGGCCGTCTTTCCTTTTCTGAGCCAAAATAGCGAAGGTTGCTTCGGGCTGCAAGTCCGTAATGAGTATGAGCTCTTTCTCCAGGTCAGCCGAATCAAAATAGGCGTCGTGGCCAAAGCCTTCTTTAAGGTGACAAAGGCCCGCTCACATTCGGCGTCCCAACTCAGTGGTTGGTCCTTTCGTAGAAGATTCGTTAGGCGTCTTGCGTTGGCTGCGAATCCTTTGATAAATCGACGGTAATACGACGCCAACGCCAAAAAGGTCCGGACCTGCGTCAACGTTGTAGGCGTAGGGGCATCCTGAACGGCCACGACCTTTCTCGAATTTGTTCGTAAGCCTCCCCGGGTCACCACGTACCCCAGGAATGAGATTTCTAAAAGGAAAAACTCACTTTTTTCCAATGCAATCTGAAGCCAGCATCCTACAATGCGAGAGAAGGTTAACAGAGACCCTAATTTTCAAACCACTTGCCATTCCATTTATATGAAAACCAAAGAGTTATTTTAATCAAACTTGCCACCAATTCGTAGAGTGGAGACCATACTAACTAACTACAAAATAAAATCCAAAAAATAATAATTAAAAACATATAAAACAGCAAGGCAAAAGTGCATTTTTATGAAATTTCGCCAACATCTCAATTTCAAAAATCTTGAGAAATTTCAGAAATCTTAACTGAGGAAATTTCAATTCTCCAAATGACACAAAATTTGGCACACACCAACCTTGAACCAAAACAAGAACAGGCAAAAAAAAAAAAAAAACAACATAAAATTTGACCCCGAAACCCTAATTTCAGTTTTGGACTCGTTACCCAGGCCTGAAAATGGGGGTCCCCGTTAACCATTTGTGTGCAACGACCCAAGTGTCCACTCGATATGTTGCGTATGCCCGTGGAATGATTCCGAGTAGACTAGGATGTCGTCCATGTACACAATGACGCATAAATTAATCATGTATTGAGTTAGCCTGGTCTTGTTAACGAAATTTTAAAACGTGACGTTCATCTCTCTCTGAAAAGTAGCTGGTGCATTGCAAATTCCCATTGGGCAGCGGACCCGCTGCCAGGTGCCCTCGAATAAATCAAAGGTCGTCTTCGTCCGATCCTCCTCCTTAACGAGAATGTGATGGAATCCATGGCGAATATCAAACTTACTTAAATAATTAGCACATTCAATCGCATCCAAGAGATCATCAATCCGGGGAAGGGGGTACACATCTTTGATCGTGATATCATTTAGCTTCCGGTAATCAATGCAAATGTGAATCGAGTCATTCTTCTTCGGGACGATGACCACGGGAAATGACCAAGGTTCGGTCGCCGGTTCGATACATCCGTTAGCCTCGAATTCTATGATTCTCTGCAATGCTACTTTTCGTTCCGCGAGAGAATACCGGTAGGGTTTGCAGTGGATCGGCGGGTGCGTTCCGGTCTGAATTTCGTGTTAAATGAATAAGGACAGTCCGATATCCGTATCTGTTACCCTGATCTTCCCTTGGTATTCGGTCAGAATACCCGCAATCAATCGATGAGTTTCATTGGGTACATATTGAGGCACATGTAGCTCGTATGGTTGTCCGTGTAAGGTAACCGTCATATGCTTCGTGCCCACTCTGTGGCTGCTCTCCGCAGGGGGAGCAGAGATGGAGTTGTCCGACCAACAGGAAAACATGCTGGCGACCATCTGAGCATCTTCCTCTCGGATGGCCACGTGTTCTTCCAGGGATCACGCCATCGCTGATATCCTGTCAGCGCACGGGTTTCTCGGCGATTTTGATTCCGAGTTCATAGGTTGTAGAGTCGTCGCGCCTAGGGGCTTCCAAAGCTTCGTTTTCAGCCCCCTGCCGTAGTAATCGCACCTTCTTTCCGGAAGATAGCAAGGAACGAGGTATTCTTATGATGTCACAAAATGCTCCCTTGTCTCTATATCTCGAGAGAAGCGGGGCGGTGGCCTCGTATAGGGTCCGAGGGGATTCCGAAGAGTCGAGCATCCGGGATATTTGTATGAGTGGTTTCCCTAAGATTAACACGCGTGTTCGTTGTAGATTTCTTTCCGTAAGGACGAACGTTTTCGTGGTCTTCTATCAGATTGGGTAACAAATCAGTTGTTGAGCCATATCCTGTATTACAGGATCGGCTTCATCTTCACTTTCAGAGTCGCTCGATAGTTTCGGTTTCTTTACCTTTTGATCCAATTCGTGGTGGTTCCTTCCAGATGATCACCCGGAGGGTCCTTTGGTTCCAAGTGGGGTTTTTTTAGTCGAAAGCGGTGTAGTCCGAAGAGTCAATCGCATCGGAATAACGTACGGTTTTTCGCCCGTGTTTCGAAGGATGACGAAACGCCTCTCAAAATCCAGGTTGGCTCGCAATAGTGTGAGGGATAGTGATCCAGAAGGATATCATAGGTGTTTACATCCAGTACTATAACGTCTCCTAGTGCGTGAACTTTTCCTAGCCGAAACGTGACGTTCGTCATTTTTCCTACAGCTTTGATTTTCTCTTCGTCCGCTGCGACGAAATGATCTCCTTCCGTCAAGGTTATCAGATCCTTCCTTATTCCTGCCCGTTCTACGACTCTCAAGGAGATAGCCAGTGTAGCAGCTCCCGAGTCGATAACAGCGCGGTAGAGGATTCCCCATACCTCGATATCGCATTCCGCCGATTTCCACAGAATGGCTTTAATTCGCAAGAAATTATCGTCTTTTTGAATTATTCTCAACTGTATTGGGTCCGAGGTACTAGGACCGCCCGCTCCACCTTCGAGGACAGGGCCTTCCCTTTCTGAGCAGCTAACTTGGTGAGAGCAAACCATTTTCGGTTTGCCTTGCAATGCTGCAGCATGCGTTCGTTGGCTTGTTCCGATATGAACTAATCAGAACAAAGGATTCGTGAAAACCCAAAAACAAAAAATGTTGGGTTTGAACGAAATTTATTTAGGATTCTGAGCGTATGGTTTTTATGCCTTATGTAGGAGCAAGATTCTTTGCAAAGTACAGCACAAAAAAATAATTAAAAAAATATTTTTTTAGAAACACTGGAAGTGGCGAGGAAAAAATCAGGTTTTTAACAATAAATCATTACAAGGCGAAGTATTGTATATTTAGAAATTGAAATATACATTTTTTTATTATCTCAAAAGATCATGTGTATAGTCTGTGGGCAAACTTCCTCTTTTTTAATGTTTTTAAAACTTTTTTTTTTTCTTTCATTTTTTTTATTTTTAACTTGCGTTTGACTAAGAATTTGAAGATTTCTCCGAGACAAAAGTTGTTTGTGCTATTATTTTATATAACATATATTTTTTAAGCAAGGATTTTATTCTTAACTTCATAATTGTCTATAAAGTATTGGAAACGACATATAGCCCTATATGCCATAATTCACTCAAACTATTTTTTTACAACTTTCGAGTTCATTTTATTGGAGCTCTGTTTTTTTGTCAATGTATTGAGAATGGTCTTTATTCCTATAACAGGATCTTTGCAAGCAAGATTTTTCCTCCACATGATGTTAAGCATCGCTCGACCGTTTGCCTGATTTTTTGCTTTGTCTTTTGCAAAGTGGTCGAAAATATATCTTTTTTTAAGACTAGAAATAGAAGTTTGAGTTCTAATTTTTCGCTCTATACTACAAAATGCTGGGTTTTGTGGTTTTTTATGGTTTTCACGAATCCTGTGTTTATGGACAACAGGTGTCCGATGGGCAACGGAATCCGATGATCCAGAGCTCGGACGATATCCAAAACATCGATCTCCCCAGTGACGAAGGTAGGACCACCTGACTCCATTTCCCCCGGAGAAGGTCTCCATTCGGCTATCTCTCAATGTTCGTTTGCGGGCCGGATGGTTGCGATCATTCCCAACCCCGGATAACCTAGTGTGATGTGTTGTTCAAAGCGGGATAAGTTTCGCAGCTTCCTCACTAGTGGCTACCGCACTTCCTCCACCTTCCACCTCTTCAATCATCATGCTCACCCTCCTTGGTCCATTAGCTATCGGCGCTGCCGCCACCGTGGTGGCTCCTACTTGGACTTGCGTGGGTCAGTGGGGGCAGTCCCGGGCTATATGGCCGGGCTGGAGACACGTGTAGCAAACGCTCAAGTTGGTCGTTGCTCTGCTGATGGTTGGAGTGGGGGCTGCTCCTTGCGCCATTGGTGTTGCTCTGGCGGCAATGGGGCGCATCGATCTCATCAATGATTCGATCCGAGCATTGTGTTCTCGCTGTTCCTTCTACCTTTCCTCCATTAAACCACAGGTCCCCCCGCCACCGAAAACCCTCGGACGACCTGCAGTGCGAGGTCGCTGTTTTTGGGTCGAACGACCGGTTTTTCGCGGCCTACCGAGTCCCATCCCGATGTGCCGTTTCGAATGTGGTACCCGGTAGGCCCGGTGGTAAGGAACGACGTCGTTGTTGCACGATGTCCGTCTTCACGGATCCGGACAACCGAAAAGAAATAAGAAATGAAAAAGAAAACTTTTTTTTTAGAAATGAAGTTGGTTGTATTATTATTATTATTTTTTTTTTATTCATCTACTTCCGTATTTTTTTTCGCTTTTGTTATTTGGCCAATTGTTTTGCATCACTTATCGGAGTGTTTCCACTTTCGTTCTGCAATGTTTTTTTGTTTTTAATATTATTGATTTTTCGTGCCTACGGTTTACCGCGGCTGATACGACGCGGTTGTTTCGTGCAAGCCACGTCACTTCGCCACTGCAGTACACAGCGAGACGTGGCGCGACGGTACCAGGTCATCGTGCGCATCTGAGTTCCCACGTGGCACGTCACGGCGCATGTCGCGGTTGGTTGACGTCCTACGGGATCGTCACATCGTGGTAGACATGGACATATGCATGTCGCGGCGACATGAATATCTCTAATGAACAAGTGCTCTCTCTCTCTCTCTCTCTCTCTCTCTCTCTCTCTCTCTCTCTCTCTGTGCGGAAGATAGACAGACATAAAACGATGGTTGTCGCCATCCTCAATGCCTTACGAGGTTGGACTTAGACGACAGGCGTCTATTTCTCTGTCACCTCAGGCATCGGCGACAGCTACACACAGTGAGTCCGATAAGCACACCGCTTGGACAAGGTGTTCGACCCCCCATCTTCCACCACCTCCTACCTCCCCTTTCCCCCTTCTACGCCCCCCTTCCAACCCCCACCCCCCTTCCACGATGGTTTGTCGGGGACACGGTGGATCTCTCTCTCTCTCTCTCTCTCTCTCTCTCTCTCTCTCTCTCTCTCTCTCTCTCTCTCTCTCTCTCTAGCCACCGTGGATCTCTCTCTCTCTCTCTCTTTTTTTTTCTCTCTCTCTCTCTCTCTGTTATATAGTATACGTTTCGTACGTCCGTTCGGAAAGAAGAGAGAGAGACTTCTTCGTCAAAAGTTCCGTACGGTGCGTCCGCGTCACGGAGGGTAGAGAAGAGAGAGAGAGACAGAGAGGGAGAGAGAGAGAGAGATTCTTCATTCTTGGTTGTCTTCTTGTTTTTCATCGTTTTTTGTTTACTTCTTCTTCATTCTTCGTCTTCTTCTTCTTCTTCGTTCTTGGTGTTTTCCTCCTTCTTTCTTCTTCGTCTTTTTGTTCTTGTTTCTTCTTTTGCTCGTCTTTCTTGTTCATCTTCCGCCTCGTGCTCTTTCTTCTTCTACTTTCGCTTCTTCTTCGTTGAAAGTCTCCTTGTTCTTCTTTCTTGTTCGTTTTCTTCTCCTTCATTCGCTTCGTCGTGTTCTTCTACTTGTTGTTTCGATTCGTCATCTTGTTCTTATTCTTGGAATACAGAGAGTTGTTCTTCTTTCACTTCTTCGTCTTTTTCTCATCTCCTTCGTCTTCTTATTCTTCTTTCGCTTCTTCTTCTTCTTCTTCTTCTTCTTCTTCTTTTTCTTCTTCTTCTTTTTCTTCGGAAAAAAAACAGGGAAGAGTTGGGATAGGGAGAGAGAGAGAGAGAGAGAGAGAGAGAGAGAGAGAGAGAGAGAGAGAGAGAGAGAGAGATGGCCGATGAAAGCGGCGNAAAAAAAAAAAAAAAAAAAAAAAAAAAAGGGAAGAGCTAGGATAGAGAGTGAGAGAGAGAGAGAGAGAGATGGCCGATGAAAGCGGTGCAGCGTCCCCACCTGCGACGGCTTTATTGCCGTCGTCGTCTTCGTCATGTGCACATGGCGGGGGGGGGATTGGTGCGAACCCCGTTCCCATCACGAATCCCGTTCCACCGCCCGCTTCCCCATCCTCTCCATTAGCGGCCTCTGGCGTGTATGGCCAATCAACGGCGGACACATGAGTGCATCATGCGGAGGGATGGGGGGACCTTCCGCAAGGTCTGCCTGCTCTAAATGGTGGTTGGGGGGGCGATCCGACGCGCGGTCCGATCGGCTGGGCGACAATATCCTCCATGTATTCGCACTTCCCTGCATGGACATTCCCGCCTCCGCCAAACGGTCACCTGCTGTCGCCTCCCACCAGCGACGAGGAAGGCGGAGGGGGTGACGATGGAGACGATGACGAAGGGGGATGGGGTGAAGATGGTGGCGATGAGGAGGGGGGAGGGGGTGCAAATGGCGGCGATGAGGAAGGGGGAGGTGGTGAAGATGGAGGAGACGAGGAAGGAGGGGATGGTGGCGTTGGAGGTGCAATTTTGTAGGCGGTTTAGTTTGTAGGTTGTCGGGATTTAAAAACTTCATTTTGTAAAAAAATTATATTTTTTCGGATCTCGTCTTCAATAAAGAGCAGTAAAGAATTCGTCGAACTTGAATTGTATTTTGGTATTTTTGTCGTCGTTCGTGTACGAAGTCAGAAAAGGGCGATGAAGGTGATGGTGGCTTGGTTGGGCACGAAGAAACGTGGTCGGTACTATCGTGACGGCGGATAAGGCAACCATGAGTGACATGTGGCTTGTAAAGAGGGCAAAAGTTGTTCTGTTCTTTGTGAATGGAAATGGGGATACATTCCATTCGTTCTTGCAATCTTTTTCAGACATTTGTTTTATTTTTTTTTGTTTTTGTTTTTTTTCTTTTCAAAATGTATATATTTCGTACTACACGCATGTAATGCAAACGAGAATGGTGACGCCCTGTTATGATTTTCTCCGTGACGATTGTTGTATCATTTTATTTGTAATATTTTTGTATGTTTCTGATTTTTTTCACCTTTCGTCAGGATTATGTGAACGGGATTCTAAAGTTTCGATGGGTGGCAATTGTGAATGTGGTAAATTTTTTAGTATTCGCAATTATTTTGGTTTTTTTTGGCTCGTTTCGTTGTTCGGCTTATAAGGACAGAGGGAGAATATGACAATAAAAGACGGTGCTCCGGCGAAACAGTTTGTCACAGCCCATCGTTTCTTGTCCTCTTCTCTGTCTGTCTCTCTGCATACGGTTTACCGGGCAGTTCTGTTTGTGACGATATAGCCCGTCGTTTGTTGTCGTCTTTTGTCGTATATATATATATAAATATATATATCCGCAGGCAGAAGGTGAGCACATATGTATTACCGCCTTCTCACCGCTGTTCCCTAGTCGAGAGTTGAAAGAAGGGGGCAATACCGAAGACATGAAAACCGTCGTTATGTAAAAATAAAAATAAAAATCGAAGAAAAAAAAAACAAAAAAAAAAGGTATGTGGAGGACAAACAAAAAAAGGCAAGGAAAAAGAAAAATCATAACTAGGGAAGGAATAAAAAAAAAAAAAAAATCGACAAAACCGGATAAACAAGGGGAGAAAAGCAACCGCAAACTTTTGTTTGCAGTAGTCTGTAAAAACAAATAAAAATGAAAAACAACCAACAAAATAAAATTGAGAAAAGCCGAATGTGCAAACATACGAGTTGGTGAACGAAATGGGCATGTGCGTAGGCTACCAGAGAGGTCCGGGTTGACTTGGCCGGGCGGGCAAAAAAAAAAACAAAAAATTAAATAATAAAAGTAAAAAGTTGTTTTGTGGAATACAATATCGAGTATAAACTTGGTGAGGAATTTCGATGTTACCGTGAGGCAAAAGTTGTTCTGTTTATTTTTCTGCGTAACATGGTTTTTTTTTTCGAATTTCGTGGAGTTTTTTTTTTTTTTTTTTTTTTTTTTTTTTTTTTTTTTTTTAAATTATGGAACAATCCATAATCCTGCCAGGGGCCTGCCATTGTGGCAACAAATTTTAACAGGGGGATCTGCGGGAGGCGAAGTTGCAAGCATTACGGGCAGTCATGTGGTTATGTCAGGTATCGGTCTCTTAGTTACAACCTGTTTTAAGTAAGTGACAGGGCCGGAGACGAAACCCATATTCTCAAATTAGTTTTGAAGCGCGGCCAGTTCGGCTTTCGCTCTGGCCAATTCTGAGGAATCCCCCTCCTTAGCGTGGTCCTCCCCTTCTAGGAAGCTAGCGACAAACTTCCTCTCCATCTCTTTCGCTCCGTCCATAATCTATTGCATAGTGTGATCGATGCGCGAAAACTGCTTTCGTAGTTTCACCCTCATCGCCCGGCTGCGAAGCCCATCGATGAACAAATCTTTTCCGACCTTCTCGTCCCTCTCGGATTTGACAAACAGTCTCACAGTGTGGCTAGCCACGCCCCCGCCAGGTGATGCGCAGGGTCAAAGAGATACAAATCGGGTGGAGCCGTAGGTGCGCGAACTTGGATTTATGGCGCGGGGATAGGTGCCCCACCTACTAGCTGTAGTACATTAACGTTTTGCGCTTGATTGGCGTTCATGTTGGCGGCCTGTCTACCGACCGATCTGCTCCTAGTTACTATAGCATCGCTTTGTGGCACATTCCTCTGTCTATGCCGCCCTCTGTCCTGCCTACTCGTTATTCGGCCTCAGTCCGGGTTCGTCGAACGAACCCCGCGGCTCGGTACTCGTTGTCGTGCTGGCACACGGAGCACGAGGTTTGAGCCCAGTAGGGGGCGATCACGTGTCACGGGGCCGCGTTAGGCAGTGAAAAGGCAACACGAGGCGGTAGGGAGGGAAGACTATCTCCAGAATGACGACACCAGGTTCAGCGGTAACGTGGCTCGCGTGTGAACTGGGGAATTGGGAGGGGAAAGGGATCGCGCTTAAGGCCCGTTCAATGTCCCACTCACAGACTCGTTTGTTTCCGGTCCGAAAGGAAAATTTCGGAGGGTTGAGTCTGGTCGCGCGAGGAGACTGACATTTTTCCACTCCCTGTATTCTCGGAACCTTCGATGTCTAAGGTTTTCCTGGTTCGTGACGTGGAAGGGAGTCCTGGTATCCATGCTATTGGAAATTTGCAAGTTTAGACATGGGTTCGAACACGGGTTTTGCAGACACATGTGTTGGCAGCGCCCTTTTTGGTCATGCTTAAACGACCATATCGTCAAAATGAACATTTTTTATTTTTTGAACGAAATTGCAACATATTTTTTTGGCCGAAAACTCATAAAAATTTGTTATTCCTGAGGGTCCAGCGTTTTACAAACGCTGGACGCTGGACCCCCTGGGAGTATGGGCTGCAACCAGGTGTGACGGAGGAATTTTCATGGCCGATGCGATTAGAAAAATTAAGCATAGTGATAGCATATATGAGAAACAAAGTACAAACGCTGAAGGGATATTATAAAGCGGAGGCATAACGGGATCCCAGAGCTTTCTTATAG